>JAJKFJ010022214.1:0-92500 GCA_027382625.1 Tetmemena sp. SeJ-2015 | reverse complement strand
TAGCATATTCTGAAAAATTAAGATCAATTCATGAAAGATAATTTCAAAGTTCTAGAAATTGAAAATATCATCAGAAAAGATACAAAACTAAATGATCTTAAATAATTGTACTAAAAATATGAAGATATTTACAATGACGATTAAATTAATATTTAAGAAGAACTAAAGGAAAGTGAGGTGCAATAAAATTAGTTTCAAAATATAGCAAACTCAATTAATAAGGGTATAGCAGAATTAATAGATAATGAATTCTGCAAATATGCTGAAAATTTTTTAGAAAAATGCAGAGAGGGATTGAGAAAGGCATTAAGTTAGGAAATGGAGCTTTAAACCGCAAAGTAGAGTGTTTTAGATCAGCTAGAGGAGTACTTCGAGAGGGGACTTATAACAAAAGAATCTATTGTCCAAGGATTTGAACTGGATTTCCATAGACTCAAAATATTAGAGAAAAGGTCATTGGTGGAATAAGCTGAAAAATGTTGTGAAAATTGTGATAGCGTTTAAAATATGAAAGAATAGCCATAAAATCTTTTTTGACTATCATAAGCGTTTCATTGCTATGCTAATTAATTTTGAGTATAAAATTTTTTTAAAAAAAAATATTTATCTTTTAATCATAATATAATTTTTATTTCATAAATAAAAAAATCCATTTAAAATTAAATATTTTCTGAAAACAAATTAATAAAATAAATACCTTATTTGAAATTAAATTCGTATAAAATATAAATATTATAATTGATAGAGAGAGATTCATTTTAGAATTACTTAAGTTAGCTTGAAAAAGAATGCTAAAAGAAAACTGCTTCATAAGATTTATAGAGAAGAAAAATAAATTTGTTAATAATTTTTAATTGGAATATAAAAAGATAGTTTAATTCTCTATAATTTAAATAAATAATGCATAATTAAATTTTAAAAACTTAAATCGCTACAATTTTTGGGATGGAAAGTCAATTTCGGAGTATTTTTATGAATTAATATATTAAGACGAAGCAATAACTATATCTCGCTTCTGAGGAGTGCTATGGAAGTAATTGAAGATCAAACTTATTTAATATTTTAATAAACTATCAAAGGCAAAGTTATTTGAGCCTTTTAAAATACCAAAATTATGAAACCCACACTTTTAGTATAATTAATAATTAATTATTTGGGATGAATAAGATCAATTGATCATGAATTGATTTTGTCAGAAATAAAGATAAATAAGTGAAGTGAATCGTGGAATCTAAGAATTAAAAGAGTCCTAAGTAGAAGGTCTTTGTTGAATAGAATGTTCTCAGGCATTAAAAAAAAGTAAGAGGGTGATATTTGAATTATCATATAGGAAAAGATTAGGTTCAGATTAAATTATGACACCCATTTGTTAACAACTGATCACTACAGAGAAATCAAATCAATCATTAGAGTTTTAAATATAGCTCTGATCATTATAATAAATGTCAATAAATATTAGAATTAAACCATATTAACCAACCACTAATCTGCAATAATTTTAGCCTTAATCACATATATATAATAATGAATTGGGCTTTGATCTTATTCTTATAACCTACTATTCACCTCACTTATTTATCTTTACATGCTGATTGAGTCCTTGTTCTGTAATTCTTTATATATTAGAATTAAAATTTAGTGGTATTTTAATATAAATGCAACTAAAACTACTACATCTACGGCAATTGTTTAAAAACTTGAAGGCGACAGTTGACCAACTAGGCTATCGTCTAGAGTAAGAAATTATCATCAGAGACTCATTATCACAGACAAGATAGGAGATATTCAAACAAGGACTAACAATACTTTGAGAGCTTGAACTCAACTGAATAAAAAGGTGAAAGTTCAGTTTACCAATTTTACTCCATGTATCTGTCACTGCTTAGCTCTCAGCGCAAGAGTAAATGAAGAGGAGTTAAGTCTTCTGGAGAGAAAGCTTGAACTAAGGTGGAGGCCTTCACCTTACATCATAATAAGTAATTGCGCTCTGACCTACCTTTTACAACTGTTTGTCATAAGATAACGTAGGAGGCATCAGAGTAAACGTAGGTCTCTCTTGACTAGTAAGTCTTAGTAACATCGCCATTCCTATCATGATCTGATGTTTTTCTAATAACCCGAAATTTTCTTTTAATGCTAATTTTAAAGTTTAATTATTTTAGAACATTTTTTAGTTAAATTTTCCTAAGATTTTCAGTTTCTATATATGAATATTAAATTAAAAAAGGTTGAATTAATAATTTTAACTGAAGCTGACTTTTAACTTGTTTGTGAGATTAATAATGAGAAGATATTCGATGTAGATCAATAATAAGTCTTTTAAATACTGAGGCTCGAAGATGATGATTAAAATAAATGATAATTGCATTTAAATTTGTTAAGCTTAAAAATAAAAATGAAGTCTGTAAGTTAGAATAAGCCACCTTCCCTATAAAAAGGATATTTGAACACTCATTTTATATTCAAAAATTATAACTAATCTCAATATAAAAAAGAGATTTTAATATTATTGTATAAAGAAGTTTTCAGTCCTAAATTATTAAAAGTAATTACTGATACGAAGATATAATATTTTTAAGCAAAATCTTTGTCATACTTTTAAGTTTCATAATATTCTTTAATTTTATTTTTAATTTAAACTTAAAGAAATAAATTATCCATAGATAATTAAAGCAGGAAAACTAAAACGAAACAAAAAAAAATAATATTTTAATTTATGAAATATTTTAATTTCTATCAAATTATTTGCGTTACGGAACTTAAAATATTAGTAATTTTTTTATTTTAGTAATTTAGTACTAAAAACTAAATATAAATTTCTTAAAATATTAGACTAAAAGCATAAAAGATTTGAAAAATTAGATTCTTTGATTATTAAATTGTCTGTAATTTAATAAATTAAGCATTAATAATTATAAAGTGATGGAAAATTATTCTGACAGTTGTTCTCGTTGCGGAGAGAAGACTCAATGCTTGAAAGTTATAATAAATGATAGATATCTCACATTCAAGTAAGAGCCTAATATCCCCAAACAATAGACAGCGAATTTCAATGATTAGTGATAAGGAAACTTTGGGTTTAGTTATAGAGGATTTGGATAAATGAATAACAGTGGCAGCAGTATTTTTAATGCAGGATTCCATACAAATGAAAATGATGCCATATTTTTAGGAGCTAGTTACATTTAAAGTAATAGAGCATAGAGCAAGATTAACAGATTCAATATAGCAAAATTTTTGCAGAAATTGATTAATTAATCAGAAGAATAAGATGATGTATTCAAACTGCTCTGCCAAAGATGCTATGACTTGCAGCTAGTTGATAACAAAGTTATGAAAAAGTACATTTAGTGAAACAAAATACAGATAGTGAGAGATTCTTTCAGAATTGTAGAAATTGAAGACATCAGGATAAAAGATAGAAATCTTTATGAGCTAAAAAGATTGCATCATAGATATCTAGACATATATAATAATGTTTCATAACAACAAGAAGAACTTAAGGAATACGAGATACAGTAAAACTCGTTTCAAAATTTAGCAAACTAAATTAATAAGGAAATGGTAAAATTAGTTGAAAACGAAATATTAAAGAATACAATAGTTCTTGTTAAAAAATGCAAAGAGGGATTAACCGATTCATAAAAGAGAGAGCAAGAATCATAAATTGCATTAATAAGTGTCAATTAACAAATCATCACTGAAAAAGAAATCTTATAAGAGTCTAAGTAGGAATTAAAACAACTCAAAGTCAAAGAAAAATGTCTTTATTAAAAGACTCTGAGAGATTTTTACAAGAATCTCTATATCAATGGTTAGATTCTAGAAAGTCATGAAATCATTAAAATTATTGCGTCATAACCATAAAGTTGTTTTGGGAGCTCTTAATTAATTTAGCTTTAAATATTTTATCTTATTATTTATTTGTTTTCAAGTATATTCATATTACCAACTTGTATTGAAAAATAACATTAGTTATAACTTATATAAAAATAACTTACTTATTTTATTAATTTTAGCATGAAAATAATTTAGTTTATACTTTTATTCTCAATGCCAAAAATTGAGTGTTCCATCAGCAAGGCTTAATTAGAATGTTAAAAGGCAAAATAATTCAAGACAGTAGCGAGTGTCCACTGTTTATATAAATATCTAGCGATAAGTAGAAAGATAAGGCGATGACCAAAATATTGATTAAGAAAGCAAGAAAAATAACTATTTCATATTAACTTGAGCTTGCTGGCTTGAAAATAATGGATAATTCACAAAATTAAATTAATTTTTAGAGAAGAGCCAATTGATGGCTCACATTATTTCTGACATAAATAAGAATTTATTAATTTGTAACGTAAATACTTTTAAAATACAAATAAGATAAAAACAAGAGATAATTTAGCCAAGTTTATGAACTTCTTTGAGAAATTAAAATAGTTTAATTTCATTCTTATTCAACTCTTTTCTCTGAGTTTCTTTTGTCAATATGTGAAACTTTAATTTAGATAGTTCTGCTAAAGATCGCTCAATTATTTACAGTGAATAAACGAATCCTTATTGTGATGCTAATAATCATTTATTATTAATTTGTATTTTATCATCTTTACATCTTATCACAGATTGAATGCCCACCTATGGGTATTTAATAGACACCAGTCAATATACAAATTTTATTCTTTGATCTTAAAATTAAGAGTTGTTTTTATAAATAAATATATTTTAATTTTAGATTTGTTAATTACTTTTAAACATGATTTATAGGTATTTCTGATTAAATTATAAAGCTAAAATATAGGACTCGAGACATGGTAACAAGGTCGGTTAGACTGGAATAGAGAGATTAACTGGCCGCTACTCTCTGCCCCTTTTCGTTGCATTGTTCCCCTGAAAGCTATCTAGTTTAGTAAACCGTGTGAGTTCTTAAAAAGAGGTGGATTGAGATGTCCTCCACTCGAGACCCATGGTTATCGAATATTATAATCTCTACACCTCTGATAGAGTATAGGGTTGATATGGTTAAAATCGGCATGGGAGGTGTGAGCTTGTTTAGTGGGATACCCTCTTTCGGTGACAAGACTTTTCGACGAAGCTTTTAAACAACTTCAAACACCAACAGCAGATCTTTCAGACTAAAAAGTAAGGGGGCGCTGAGATTTTTCTCTCACCGGTTTCACAAACCACAGAGTTTTTTGGTAAGCAAAATTCAGGACCCTGCTTTACTAGCTGAACACCAGCAAGGGCCTTTACGACTAAATAAGGTCCCCCAAAAAGTCCAAATTGAACTCTTGACGTCATGAACACCCTTGGACTTCTATGTCCGGTTGGAAAGCCGAAGTGTGAATTTTATATATATTTAAATTAACATATAACTTAAATTCTTAAATGCCTAAATCTATTAAAATAAAAGCTATAATCGGAGCAAGATTATAATTTCAATTTGTAGTTTTGCTATGGTTCACTTAGTTGTAATATGTTTATATTTTCAATTTTAAATTATAAATTTATATTTGAGAGAGGAATTCCTCTTTAATCTCTTTTAAAAAATAAGTGGTAATTCCTAAAATGTAATGGCCTTCTTTAGATAAATCTTATTGGATTAACTAAACTATTACTAATGTGGCAATTCTTCTCCAAATTAATCTGATTAAATATTTGATGTAAATATCTAATTATAACTGGAGAAAAATTATTGTATATATGAAGCTACTCAAATGATCAAAGATATAGAATTAGCCAAGAGAAGATGCTCACTCCTTTTATCTTAAATTAAGATAGTTGAACATTTAATTTAAGAGCAAATTAAAAGCAGCTAAGCATACCAGATTTCAACATTTTCCACGATAACAAATGAAGCAAATAAAAAATAATTTAAAAGATGGGATCCTAAATAAAGAACACCAATTATATTTGATGAAAATAAAGCAGAAAATTAAACTATTTTAGATATTTGTTCAAAATAATATATTAGTATTTAATAATAAAGCACTGATTTAAATATATTTCTCGTATATTTTTAGTTACTTTCTCTCTATTCTCTTTATGAAGGAGGACTGATGGATTTTATTGAGATGGAGATAATTATTAATAATCCTCTATATTATTATAATAAGATGATAATATGAGAAAGATATCAAATTGACTTCAATAAATAGGTTAAAAGAAGATTGAAAAAGCTTATAATTGCTATTAAAAATATCAAGCTTTAAAATGAATAAGTTGAGGAATGCTACATACATGGTAAAAATTAATTTTAAGAAGCATTTTAAATTTAATTCTAACTTCCAAATTTAAACAAAATCATTCAATTTAATATTATTGTCAATAAAATTTATAAAGCTTAAATTTAAAAATAATGAAAATAACAGAGGAGAAATATACTTTAAAAAGTATTAGTATTACTTTCAAGTAAATTAAATTAATTACTTCAAAGGCATATTTTATTTTAATTAAATATTGCATTCACTGATGAAAATTAAAAAAAAGAATCTTAGTTTAGTTTTTAATGAATTGAGGATTAAATAATTTTTAGTGTTGTAGAAATTAAAAAATGAAAAGCTTATATAATATATTAGCAAAAATAATAATTATATCTTCATATATATTTTCATTCAAGAAATTTTTAAAGAATTAAGCAAAATAATGAAATTGAAATTTTTGCTTGAAAAATTAGCTACACTGAATATTTGAATTTTTATATGTTAAATAGATTAAATAATGAATAATAAAATATAATCATTATTTTGAGATGTAAAATTTTTCGAACAGTTGCAATTGTTGTGGAGTCAATGAACAATTTTTGAAAGTGAAAATAAATGATAAGTATACCAGATATATGCAGCTACCTAACATTCCAAATCAATAGCCAGCGAATGCCAATAACTAGAGATAAGGAGTATACTAATAAAGAGAGAATGTGGTCAATGCAGGAGGTAATCCAAATCTTAATGGTAGCATATTATTGGGAGGTATTAATTAAAGCAATATAAACTAAAACAAAGACAACAAATTCAGCATAGAAAATTATTTGAAAAGACTGATTAAAGTATCTTAGGAACATAATGACTTTTTCAAGCTCTTATGCGACGAATGTTATGGCATGCAACAAATAGAAAGCGAGGTTATTAAATAGCATATAGAACAATCCAAAGGTTAGATAGTGAAAGATTAATTCAAGGTTGTAGAAATTGAAAACATTATAGGAATAGATAAGGATCTCAACGAGCTCAAGTAATTGTATTCAAGATATGAAGAGCTCTACGGCCATGAAGTAATTGATAATTAAATAGAAGAGCTTAAGGAATATGAGCAATAGGAAAATTAGTTTCAAAATTTAGTAAGCTCAATTAATAAGGACATAGTTAAACTTGCTGAAAATGATTTATCTAAGAATGCTCGAGCATTTGTTGAAAAATGCCAAAATGGATTGAATAAATCATAATAGAACGAGATAGAATACTAAATAGCAAAGAAAAGAGTACTTGACTCACTGTAGGAGAGTTTCAGAAAGAAAATAATTACTGAAGAAGCTATCATATAAGGGTTTGATTAGGATTTTCAACGACTTAAAATCAAAGAGAAAGAGTCTTTGTTAAAAGATGCCGAGATTTTTTTCTAAAACCACAAGAGTAATGTTTAGAATCTCAAAAATCTTGACAACATTTAATTTATGGCTGAATAGACCATAAAATTAATTAGGGAATCCTGAACAACCTAATTGAAATACATATAAGTATAATTGATTCATCTTTAACATATTTAATTTAAAACTTTTCTTCTTTTATTTAAATAGTTTTGCGAAGAAAATAAAACAGAACTTACAGGAAATAAAATTACTTGTTTTTTTTCTTCTCAAAATTAATCATGTTAAAATATTAATTTATAAAATTTTATTCTCCAAGAAAGATTCAATTAAATATTGGAATGAAAGGTTTCAATAGAATGGTGAAAGATAAATGACTTATTTTATAGAGGATGCTTCTGAATAATAAACTAAACTGGCGATAAGTAAAAAGTTAGTGGGTTGTCTAAATATGTAATAAGGAAAGCAATTAAATAGCATTTTTAGAGTTTGCTTTTAAGTTTTATAATTAAGGATAAAGCATATATATTTTAATTAAATTATTTTATAGCTAAAATGAGAGCCAATTCATACCTCTATTTATATGATAGATAATTAATATTGGCCAGCCTTTAAAGAATTTAATATCTTTAATTCTAAAATAAAGGTTCAGCTTCTTTTTCTAATCATAAATATTATAATTAAATTGTAGAGGGATCAATTACTTTGAAACTTTATTTATGCTACTTAAAGTAAGTTATTTTTATTTTCTACAAAATAAAAACGCAGTTAAATTTCAAATAAATTATTGAAATAAAATAAGGAAAATCTATATAATATATAAATGATAGATTGAATATTTAACAACTCTTTCTCGAATACTTAATTCACTTTGAATGATATAAAAAATATAATAGAATATTATTAATAAATGAATTGTAATTTATGTTAATCTTAATAACCATTACTGTAAGTCTACTTCCCGGAGTCTTACCTATTATGCCATAATGAAAATACGCTTAAAGAATTAATTTAATTTGATAAGAACCAAAACTCTCACATAAGAAACATAATCAAAAATTCATACAAGTGCGAGCAATTTGATATTAGTTAATTTCTGGATCATCTTAAGCAAAAGTCAAAGTAATAAACTGCCATACCAATTTTCAAATTACTCTGCTAAGACTGTCACTAGGAGAGGGCTTTTTATCCTCCATCCTAAAGAAAATAATTGTATAACATGAAACACATAATTTCGATAACTGAAGATTTGTTTATAGATTAAGGCTCCTCAAACAAGTTTGATAATTAAATTGAGCATGTCTACTCTCTTTTCAAGAGAAACTTAGACATCATTTTTGATATAGGAAACCTGGAAGGTATACAAAAAGAGAAGAAAGAATTTGAAGGATTCATCCAAAGCATTAATTAGAAAGTAAAGAATATAGTATCAAAAGAAATTAAAAACTACCAATTATCATTTATCCAAAAGTGCAAAGAATAATTACAAGTCTCTCTTTAGATAGAACAAAAGTTTTAATTTGCAAAAGAAAAAGTTCTTAAAGATGTGGAATTACTATTAAAGGAAAAATTGATGCAAAAGGATTAGGTCACATAAATTTTCGATATGAAAATAAAAGGATTAAAGATTTAACAAAGACAAGAAATAATTCTAGATGCAGAAACCTTCTATAAAAAATTGATTGACTAAGATGACTGACAGATTCAGGGCTGCAAGGTGGTAGTGAACTACGTTCTGGTTATTATGAGGAAAATAGATAAACTTTATAACTTATTTATCTTTTATTTAAATTAGGATTTAATTTATATTGCTTTCACTTTTTTATTTGAAATTTAAAATATTTTTAACTTGTATACAAACGATTCACAATTTATAAAATTAATAGAATAATTAAATAAAAGTATTAATATCATTATATTTTTGTTTTATTTTGGGTTAGAATGATTAGATGGCCGAGGGTGAGCAAATAGCTAATTAAGATATAGTCCTTGAGAGGTGTAATATTTTAGATTAGTCATTGTTTTAAATCATTATGTTTTAAAATTTAATGAGGTAGCTAATGCAAGCATGCCATAGAATAAAGCTTTAGTCTAAAGATCAAATTCTGTTTCTTGTTAAAAAATACTCAAATGGAAGAATACTTTTGTAACTCTTAGAGATTTCAAGCGAGGATGAGTTTATGTTGATTGTGAGGGATGCCTTACTTACCCTTGGCGCCTGACTCATTTATTATCACCTTTAAGTTCTATGATCTTATTGTTGTAGATGTAGAAGTTGAATTAGTAGCTGGTGTAGTTTTTGAGGTAGGCATTTAAATTAAATTAGTTCTTTATTTAAATCGTAACATTAAATGAATCACAGAACAAAGACTCAATCAATATGTATTTCTAAATAAATCCAACACGGATATGCATTCAAATTCATCTTATTATTTTATGAAATTTAGTATTTTAAGCTTTATCATTGCTAATAGATTTGTTGAAATTTTATTTAAGTTTTAGAAAAATAATTTTTAGTATAGGTAAAAAACAATTAGGTGATTAGTGATTCATATTTATTTCTTTAATATCTAAGTTGCAGCTTTAAAATAGGTTATTTTTTTTAAAAAAAAACGCTCTAAATTCTTAAGAGATGTTCAAATTGCAAACAAAGTAAAGCTAGTTTATTTTACAATCATTATGATTGTTACTTTTGTGCTTAGCTCAAATTAAGTCTTTCAATAATGATAAAAAGCAAATAAGTTGACTCTAAACACTGTGACTCTGGCTGGACATAATGGTTCCTTTAGTGCACCTGACTTTAAGAATGGGTCGTTGGTTCAGATCCGAAGTGACAGCATCTTTTTGAAGCAAAGATGAAGGTAAAATATAAAAAAGACTCTCTGTTTTTTTAATGATAAAATTTAGGGAAAAACTCTAATAAGACCAAGGATGAGGAAGAGGCCCATTTAAATAAAAAGAGCCAGGGCAAACGATAATTAGTATTTCAATGAAAAAGAATTTATAAATAAACTAATTTGTTTTTTACCTATAATTAATTTCTATTAATAAAAAAAAATTATTTTCTCTAAATTGTTATATTATCTCTTGACACTTTAATAAAAGGTCTCTATTTAGTTTATAGACGCAATATTTTAAATAGAAATACATTTTGCTTATTGAAGTGAAAAATTTAATACAATATAATTGATATGTATATGAAGGAGAGGAATAAATGATAGTGGGTTGTTTTTTATTAAAAAACATTGTGCTTGCCTCCATGTTGGTCGATTAATAAAAAATCAGCTGTAATTTTGAAGTTAAATTAATTTTAATGTCTACAACTACAACTAGTTTAAGCTATAAGACTTGAAGGTGTCAATGAGGGAGGCAAGTCTCAAAGACAATTAAGGTATCCCTCCCGATCTACAGAAGCTTATCTTAGCTGACAAGCTCAAAGAGTAGCGAATGTATACTTGCATTTGTGTATTTTTTAGCAAGATCCTCAACAAAGAGCAATAAGAACCCTCTCCGCTTAAAAGATTCAGAAGGTGTCTAACCTCATCATAAACAGACAGCTTCTGAAGGCGCAGACACTGAACTTAAACTAAGACTGAGATGGTGTTCTTCATAATCTTCACTCTGATCTGGTAAGTGCTAGCTACCTCCTTAAATTTACAAACATAATGCATTAAAAGACGAATTCATAATATACATCTTTACTCTTTAACTGCATCTTCATTAGCTTCTCATTACCCACGATCAACTATTCATATTCATCCTATACTATATCATTTATTCATCAAAATATAATAAATATAATTTAAATTGAAGAGTGCCTTATTCTATTCTCCTAAAATAGCTCCTCTTTCTTTCCTTATTTAGAATAATTATTCATTTTCCAACTTTTCACTCGTTTGCAAATAAAAATTTCAAAACAAATAATCCATATATTTCTAAAAGTAACATAATTAATTAAAATAAATAAAGAAAATAAAAAGAAAGAAAGAGATTAATAAGCTTAATCATATTTAAGAACTATCATTTTATCTATCCTTTATTCTTACTATATTATTTAAGCTTTTCTTACAACTTAGAGTTCTCAAATTAAATAATCTAGTGACTCAAAGATATAATTGTTTGCATGCTTATGAATCCTTAACTTCTAAAAATAATAGTTTGAAAAATTAAAAAAAACTAAGAAATGCTTTGCCATTATACTCTCTTGTTCTTTCATTTCCATATAAATGCATTTAAAACTAATTCTCTAATATAAAAATTTAATTTTATACCATAAAAAAAGAGAAAGAGGCTTTGTTTAAGCTCATATAACTAATATTTAAATTAATTAAGTTGATATTAAATTTAAAAATAAATATTCAAATTGTGATAATTAATATATAAAGGCGTTTAGTAAATAGATTATATAATTATTTAAATGATCTCATAATAGGAACCAGTGCTTCAACTGCCACTAAAAACCACAGATATATTATGTCTACATTGAAGACAAACACTTAATTTATGATCAAAAGGAAAACATTGGTGGCGGTCTTTTTGGTGCCCCTAATCCACTAGTTAATTAATTTTTTGATTTCCAGAAGTTTATGGACAATCTCAAGACAAAATTTGTATAAGCTCCGTCTATTTCTAATTACAAACTTTTATGCAAGGCATGCTTCCAAAATGAGCACATCAATTCAGCTCTCCTCAAAGATAAAATTCAAAATTTGAAGGATATTCACGTTTAACAGCAATTCAAATTCTTAGACATGAAACAACTCACAGAAAGAGATACTTAAATTCAAGAAGCAAGCAAGTTATTCCAGAGATACTTGGATGAATTTATTCAAGATGATCCTATAAGAGAGGATAAGGAGCAAGCTATAGAAGCTGAAAATAAGACATTCAAAGATTTCATCAAGGACACAAACAAGAAGATAGAGAAGCTGCTCCTCAATGAGATTTACAAGTTCGACAAGACTCTATTAGAAAAGTGCCAGGAATAATTAAAGAAGTCACTCCAAAATGAAAGTGAAATACAGGCTGTTAAGAGAGAAGTGATGGAAAGGTAAACGCTATTGTAGGCAAGAAACTTATTACTGAAGAGTCAATCAAGCAGGCATTTGACCAAAATCTTCAAAGACTCAATTTGAAGTCCAAGAGGCAAATCATCGAAGATGCAGACAAACTCTTAAATGAGTTCTTAATTCCAGAAGAGCAAAATTAGGAAGCTGACAAGAATGAGGGTGAGGCAGAATGAACCAATTTCATTAATGTAAATAATTATTATTTTTCTAAAGGTTTTTTTCTACAAAATTAATTAAAAATTTATCTATACTTAATTATATCGAATATACACTTTCAATTACTAAAGACCTGTTAATTATATATTTGTTATTAAAGTTAATCAATTTTTTGTATGGTTGATAAAAAAGTATATTTTTATATTAAGAAAAAATTTGAGTCTTGGGTTATTTAAAGTTTTAGTTTTCAGTGCAAACAAAAAAATAGTACATAATTACTAATTATTATAGGTGAGCAAATTTACAAAGAATAATTTAAAAATTTAAAGATAATTTATATTCATCGTAATTTAATTTAAGCTGATTTTCTTAGAATCAATAATTATTTATCTTGGTTTAATTGACTTTTGGATATTTAATTTAAATTATATATTTAATTTTTATTATAAATTATTTTCTCAAACATTTGACTTAATTTTGAATTTAAGAAAATTACAATTTTTAAATTGAGATTTAATATGTTTAAATAATTAAAAACTTCAAATATTTAAGTTTAATTATATTATAAGTGGAAAAAATATTTCAATTGTATAAAAATGATTTCTTAAAGAAATAGTTGCCATAAATGTAATTGTATTCCAAGCAATCTCTACGTGTTCGTGGAATTTGAAAATTTAAGTTATAATAACTTGCCTGTTCAGTATCAGTCTCAGTATGGGTATGCTTTCGGAGCTTAAAGAGAACCTTAAGCCTAAGTCTTTACTTTTGATAATTTCGCTGAGGGGCTTAAAACCTAGGCTAAAAAATTGGGTTCAACAATGTACCAGCTCCTTTGCTATAAATGCTTCCAAACTAAATAAGTTGATTCTCAAGTAGTAAAGGACTTATTAAAAGAAAAGGGCTTTGTAAAGGATGAAATACAGTACTTAGACTGGAAGAAATTACAATAGAAAGATAAACTAATCAAAGAAGCTAACTTAATTTTCGAGAGATACTCAGAGGAATTTATTGTCAAAGATATTAGGTGTGAGGATGCTGAGACAGACCTCAAATTAAATAGAGAGTGGTTTTTCGGCACTGTACAAAAACTAAATGAACAATTGCTCACAGTTGCAGACCAGAACTTGTAATAGTTCTATGAGGAGTTCATATTCAAGTGTAAAACCATATTGTCACAAAGTGAAATGATAGAGCAAGAAATAATATAAGCATAGCTGAAAGTTGAAGAAGAGTTGAAAGAAATGATCAAAGACAAAAAGATGACAGCTGAATCAATCAAAGAGATGTTTAAAACTAACATTCATAGACTCAATATAGATTCAAAGAAGGACATCATCAAAGATTCTGAAGCACAACTCACCAAAATAAGGGATAATAAGGACAAGGAGCAATGAGTAAATTTATTTTAATTGTATAAAACTTTTAATTTACCATTAATTATTCACAAAAAATATTAATTTTCGTAAATAGAGGGTTCTTAAATGGAAGTCAGTCTGAGATAAAACAGTGGCAGGTAATTTTTCTGACTTTAAGTTTACCTCAATAATACTTTTCTGCGCAGTGGATTAAGTTAATGTTAAATATTAAAATACTTTTATAAGACATCGCAAATAAATAAAAAGGTCATGCTCAGCCTCTATTAATTTTTGTAATTTTATTCCTATGTAAATTAAAAAGAGCGACAAGAAGATAACTAGCTAAAATGATAAGTTGTATAAATTAATAAATTAAACTCATCTTTAAAATTCACTAAGTTTTTTTATCTATGAGGGAGAGAAGTGAAAAAAAAGATTCCCTCCCTTTAAGCACCATTAGTGATTTTACATATGTGAAACTTTAATCCAAGAAAATTATGGTAAAACTACTCTATGATATGAGTGGATATTGCCTTTAATAAGGCTATAGCTAGTAAGCTGTATCGAACATCTTGCTCAAACTAAGCTGATTGTATTGAGTATAATTTCTATAATTTAAAAAGTCTGATTATTTAGTGCAAATTAGAATTTGGACTTTATCTAATTAGAACTTCATGACTGTTATAATATTTATCTCAATCTAGGATTTATTTGCTACTCGTTATGAAAAGAAATTAGAATTCCCACAGAATCTTATTATCAAATTTCATTTTTAGCTTTACTTTAAATTTCAACTTATTTCAAAAATAAATTTTAAATTTTAGTAATTTATCTCTGAAATTCATAATTGAATATTAAAAGAAGCTTAAAACATTATTAAAAAATTATTCTAAAATAAGTATATAAATTATTATTATTTTTAAATTCCTAATCAATGATAATTGCTTTATTAAATATTTTGATTATCTATATATAGAATTTTGAATAAATTATAGCTTGTAATTTAAAATAGTTTTATCATAAGTTATAAAAAATTAATAAATCATGTTTAATAGTGGAGCAAATGCACTTTTTGGCGGACCATGTTAAACTAGTGGTTTTAATTAATGCGCAGACTGCTAATCTCATCCTAATAAGTTAATTGTCTGGGTAAACAAAGATCTACTTACAATTCAAAACTAGTAGAGATCAAGAATTTCTCAATTTAATAAATAAAACACTAATTATTTAATTATAAAAATCTTTGATCTTTATTTATATTCTTTATTCATAGATGTACATTTTTTAGACTAAAAATTTTTTATTCCGTCTTCTTGAGGCGTCTTTATGGTTTCAATGAGATTAGATATTTATCTATACACATTTATTTAGGATCACAGCTAACTCCTCTTAATAAGGAACGTAACTGATGCAAAATAACTGATTGCTTTTTTCCTTCAACTTAAATAAAATTAACAGAAAAAATAGAACGAGGTGTTGAGGATGACAAGGGAGGATAAAAAATAAAAAAGAAATTCATTTAACTTCACAACTTAATAAATGACTACATACAATTTTTAAATTTCTCTTGGGTTTCTTAATATGACAAACAAATTTAAAAAACTTTAATTTTAGAGAACTCAACCTACTGGTCTCTTTGGTGGATCAACTTCATATTTGGTATATCAGGCACCTTAATCATAAGGATTTGGATAGATTACTTAGCCTGTGTAAAACAATAGACATTAAATGATTGATATTATTGATGGGGTAAAAGGCAGATGTCTAAACTATATTAAAGACAAACAAAAACTCAAACTTATTTGCTCCAATTGTTATACTAAGCAGCTTATTTCTTCAGAAATTGTGAGCAAATAATAGTAAGGATTAGAGATAGAATTCATTAAAAACATCACTCATGAGCATTTCTCAATATTTTAAATAATGGAAAGAAATAGTTAAATCAAAGAGATGCAAACTTTAGTTTAGAGATACTCAGACTCATTCATTATCAAGCATAATTAAACTAACCCTCAATTTATTAATAATTGCATTTTAAATTAAGAGCTTGAATATTTGATATAGACTTCAAAGATATTTAATTTAAGTCAATAAATTATTTAAATTTATATATGTCGCTATATAATTTAAAAAATAAATGGAAACTATAATAATTAGTGTCTTAAAAAATAAATTTTGGATTGAGAAAATGTTTAAATTTTATTTAAGAGATTAAATCATAATTTACAAGCTATCAGTAGTCTGATTGTGAATTAAATTTTAATGATAAGGAAGAGAAAACCTGTGATTTGAAGTAAGATTGTTTGGAAAAGGAAAATCTTGAAATGAAAGAATTTTTAAAAGTGGTAAATCAAAAGTTAGATAAATGCATCAGTGATGAAATGGCAAAGTTCACAGAGTATCTAGTCAAGAAATGCAACAAAAATATCAGATCACTTTGGAGCATGAGAATGAAATAAAGGACTACTAAAAAAAGGTTTTAATGGAACTTGAAATTCCTATAACCAAGAAATTGATCTCAGAGGAATCAATTTCAAAAGCATTCTAACTTAACTTAGAAAACCTCAATATTGGAATGAAAAAGTTGATACTAAATAGATTATTAAATCAAAATACTATATATTTTATTTAGCAAATTTAAATTTTATTGAAAATATAAAATTTTAATAACTTAGTTTTTAGATTAGCCTCAGCTCAATCTTCAAATTCAATAATTTTTTTATAATAAATTTAAAATAGAGATAATTTTGTCTCCAAAATTTTTATAGCTTTTATAATCTTATAATGAAATTTTTATAAGAGATAAGATTAATTTAAAAAATAATATTGAACAATTGTTAATATTTTTAATTTTATTAAATTTTAATTTGATTACTTTTAATATTCTAGATGACTTACAATCTTTTTAAGAAAGAGTATATAAAAATGTCTGACTGTAAGTGGATGGTTCAAAATCTATTGAACTAATTTAATTATGTTTGGACTTCCTTACTTTGTAAATCATTTTGAATTATGTTTATTTTTATTAACAGGTGGATTTTTAAGCTTGCTTTAATTTTTTTTAGTCCACTGTCATAAAATTAAATCAAAGAAAATATATCTATATAAGAATTACAAATTAATTATTGTTATATATTTTATAATTATTAGAATAGCTATATTTATTCTATTTTAAACATTTGAAATTGCTTAAAAGGCTTCAAAATTTATGTTTCCTAAAAAATAGCACCCATTTGAGTTTTAAATATTTTATTAATTTAAAATTTGTTCTTAATTTTGTTTAAAATGAAATTATAGAGATAAAGTTGCATACTTTTGCGAGAATATCAACTTGACAATTATCTTTAGAATATTATTAATATTTCAGCCATTCTAAGAGAAATGGTTCTTAATGAATAATATGTCTTGAATTTGATCTTTTTTTTTGCTTAAGCTTCTGTCGGCAAGCCTCTTTGCAGATGAACTTCTTGAATCTGTGCTTATCTAAGATTCCCTTGTTAAATAAGCTCCTTTACTAGTTCATTATGCCTTGAGTCAATCTGCCTATCTCCTTGCTGGTTAGAATATTCTCAAAGTATTTTATATGATTGAGTATTGTATCTCTAATGGCAGTTACACATGCTTATTGAGATATATAAATAACTTAGTCATTCACAAGTCCTAGTTCTTATTTATTCTTGCTGAGAATTCTTATTGTACAACTAGCAAGAGCTCTTATAAAATGTCAAAAGAGGCATGATGGAGTCCTTAATTTCATGAGTAATCTTCTTATTCGATACATCAATTACAGAAGGATCCTTAGAACTTTAATTAGTAAGAACTTAGTACAGGAGTTAAGCAGTTTGGATATCCTTATCTATGATAAGTTCTTTCAGCTCTTTTATTTTTGTTCCGTAGATTTTAATTAGTTGTACATTGAGGAGATTGCATCAAAGCTGCTTTTTGCAAGTTTGAAAATTTGACATCAAAAGGTTGCAGAGGTTTTAAAACAGTCTACGCACATTATTTATAGTTTAAGTAATTCTTATTTCTATTGCTGTTTATGCAAAATTTCTGATGTCTTGAAACTCAGAGTAAATTACGAACTCATCCTTCTTGCTTAAGTTTTAATTACAATAGAGCATTTAACCACAAGTCTATTTAGGAAAAACATCTCCAAAATATTTTCTTCATTAACTCCACTCATATTTTAGTTAATTTTTCTTTATAATCATTTGTTTTTTTTAAATAGGAAATATAAATATTTGAATATTAAATAATTTTTTATAATTTAATATAAATTATATGAGTGGTTTATTCTTACCAGTCTATAATTCTTTTAAAAAAGACTTCGTTTATTATGTTTCTATTAAGAAAATGAGATTTAATTAGGAAATTTTATTTTATCCAAAAGAAGCATATAAAATTAATTTATGAAGTTATCTTCACTTAAATGTGTGTTATTCAAAATAAAAGCGTTTCAATAATTAATTTATGTCTTTAATTTATTAAATAATAAGTTTGAGTAGAGTCCTATAAATCAAATTGCAATTTCTTCATATTTGAATTTTTAATTGATAATTGCTTGCTTATAAACAAATAAGATCGTCGAGCTATGTTACTTTTATTATCTATCTTGTTTATTATAATGCAAAGAATTATGATACTCTATTTCATCCTCATTAAAGTCCATAATTAAATTAAAAATTTCATTTAAAGAGGGAGATTCAAGTCTATCTGAAAAACATCCAAATAAAATTGTTATTTTGGTTATATAAAATCGGTTTTAATTTTTAATTGAAAATAATTTTAACTCTAAATTAAACTTTAAAAAAAAAAATAATTTAAATAATTTAAAGGATATCAAGACTCAATTGTAAAGACTATACTATATCTAATATTAAGATTAATAATTAAAAATAAAATTTTAAGCAAATTAAATAAATTCTATTGTTCAAATTTTATTTTTAGATTAATTAAGACTTGAATTATTTCGAGAAAAATGTTTCTTTATGAAAAGAAGTTCTTGCAATAGATCTTTCTTTTGTTTAAGTTTTTAGCGGGAAGCTTCTTTGCCAATATATTTCTTAAATCTAGTTTGATCTAATATCCCTTTCGATGAAAGCATTTCCATGCTATTTAATTATATCATCGGATAGTATACCTATCTCTATATTCTTTTATTAGGCTTCTTTAATGTCTGATTCTAAGATGCTCTCAAAGTAATTAATGTGGCTAAGAATAGCTTCTCTAATGGCAACTACACATGCTTATTGCAGCATATAAGCAACTTAATCTCTCATAAACCCTAGTTCTTCATCTTACTGTGGATTCTTCTCGTACAATTGGCAATAGTTACTGTAAAAAGTCTCTAGTGGCAGTATAGAGTCCTTAGTTTGCTTAGTCATATTCTTATTTACAAATTCCTATACAGAAGGGTCCTTTGAACTTTTGTTAGTGAGAATGGAATACTAAAGCTAGGCAAGCTATATAAGTTGATTCCTCTACTAGTCCTCTAAGTCTTTTACTTTATTTTCTAACACTTTAATTTTATTTTAAAGAGTTGAAATAAGCTCAGACTCATTGTTCACAGCCTAAACTGGTGCATTAATTTTCTAAAAGCGACCTTTATTGAAACAATCTACACATCTAGATAACAAGTGGGAATAATTACTAACTACACTATCTTTCTTTTACAACATTTGTAGCCTTAAACTCATAATGAATTACAAAATTATCTTTGTTTTCTTAGGTTTTTTTGCAATCTGAACATTTTACCTCCAGTCTGTTCTTCAGATACACATCTAAACAATTATTATAACTCAACTACATTTTATAATTATAAATCAAAGTTCAATTAATTTATAAAATTATATATTGGAATATTCAAGCAAACATTAAGCAACAAAAAAAATATATTCTTTCTTAAATCCTTATTATTCAATTTATTTTATTTCAAATTTAGTCTTGATATTTCATTATTAATTATTTAAACTGGATATATGATAATTATTTTGTCTGATTCCATTAATTTAATGAAATAAAATCAATTTGTATGCAATTAAAAATCATTGTTATTTAAAATTCATGACTCTCTATAGATAAAAGATAATTTATCTAAATCCTATATGAAAAAATGTAGAGTTGTTAAGTTAATAATTTTATTTTTTTAAAATTTTCATTTTAAAATCTTAAAATAATATAAATTCATTGGAAATAATAGTTTCTAAAGATTTTATTGTTCTAATTCACCTTATAATTCATTTTTTTATCATAATTACTATATCTTAATTAAATACAATTAAAAGAATGATAAGAATGAAATTATGAATTATTTAAATAATTCTAAGATCTATCATAGATTTTATTTAATAATCTATTAAGAAAGTAAAAAATAAATTTAATTAGAATAATCTAATTTCAAATATTTTGACATTTCTCGAATATCTAGTCGAACTGCTCCATCTTCTCATTCTCTTTGAATTAAAAAGCTTCATAAAACTTCTCTATTTATTGTAGTAAGTGAGTCTTTTATTCTAACTTATGCTCATCTTGACTCTACTTTATAAAGTTTGCAAATGATTCTGTCTTAATAACCCCCTGCTCTATAAATTCAGCATAGTTGCTCATGAACTCCTCATTTATTTTATTTATTTGAGCCCTTCTAACCTCGATCGTCTCTATATCTTTCTTTAAGTAATCAGCTATCTTGCAAAAGAAATTTCACACCATCCAGTTTTAAGCTATTCTCAAGAATTTGGAAAATATGCTAACGAGACTTTCGAGGTCGAACTTAGCAGTTATCAATTGCTCTGTTTGTTCTGGTCCATAGATTTACTCTACTATGCGTTTGAAATCGGTGTATACTGGAGGAATGTCCCTTATTTAGTCGATGCAGAGGCTTTTTAATATCTTTTGTTGTTCATTGAGCTTTTTAATTTTGGTGTCTAAGTCCTTGATCTTGGCTTCAAGTTGTTTTATTTTTTTATTTGCATTGTCCCTATCAGTTTGAAGCATCTTGACAGATTCATTTTGCTTAGCGATTTTAGTTTTTAAGCTGAGTCTCTCAGGCTTGAGGTAGAGTTTCTCTGCTTATTCTTTGAAGCATTCGTGGCAGTAGAGTTAGAAGTTAAACTCTTGGCGGTAGTTTAGTTGTTCTTCAATCATAACCTAAGTAATCTCAACCTTATTTGGCGATTTGCTAAATATAATAAACTCCTCTTATTTCTAAAAACAGAGGCTGCAGCACTCAAAGTCAGTGCGCACTGGAAACTTAAAACTCTGCTTGAAATTATTCTGCATTTAAAAAAAATATAATTAATTATTATAATAATTAGCCATATTTATTTTAAGATTAGAGATGTTTAAATATTTAATAAGGTCTTTCTATAATATTAAATTAAGAAATAAATTAAGATAAATTTAGAGTTAAATTCGTTACTTATTCTAATCTTACTTAATTATTTATTTAAACTTTCCTAAAGGAGATTTGCTAAAAATTGTTTGAATTTTAATTACTCAGGAAATGATTCAAATATTTTCAAATTATTTAATAAACTTTAGCAAATAGCAGGCATTTAGAGGATAAAATAAAAATGATGCTATATCTTATAAAAGAAATAAAATAAGTAATTTTTTATAATCAATATCATAAAGATAGAAATTATTAAAATTTAAAAGCTACCTATATATTGAATTTAATTTTAATAATTATTTCTTTAATTTCATATTTTAAACAGAGCTATATAATCTTATCTTATTTAAGAAATAATAAGGATGTTTTCTTGTTTAAATAAGTTCATTCTATATTCCTTATTTTTCAATTTAAAGATATATTGTCTTAAAAAATTATTTAAATTATTTATAATAGCTCTTATACTATCATTATTCTTTTTAATATAATTGACTATTAAAAATATAAAAAAATCACTATTTTAATTTTGAGGAAAAAGAAAAAAAATGATCGTTCTTAAATAAAATAAAAGGAATATAATTATTTTCAAGCTTCGGATTCTGCAATATCAGACATCTTCTGCTCTTGCTTGCAATACTGATCTTGGATGAGTTTAATCCGCTCAAGCATCTCCTATTTACTCCTTGATCTTTAATTGGTCCTAGTTTAGTTGAATGAAACTCTAGAACAGTTTCTGGCTTATGGCTCCCTTCCTCAATGGCCTAAGAGTACTAATTCAAGAAATCCTAATTGATAGTTTCCATCTTTACTTGCTTTTCCAATGACTTCTTAATATCTTCCTCCAGGAATGATACTATTGCAGTGAAGGTCTCCACATAGACAATTTGGAGTTCTTGATTGATGATATTGGAGAAATATTCATTGCACTTGTCTGAGTTCTAGAAGTTAGGAAGAATCTGCTGTGACTGCTCTTGGTCATAGGTCTTTGTGAATGAGTAAGTAAAGTCAAGCATCACTCTACTCAGTTCTACCAGTTTTGCGATCTTCAACTCCTCTACCATCTTGAGATTGTACTGTAATCTTTCTTTTTCCTTTTCTAAGTTGATAATCTTGGCTTGGAATTCTGAAATCTGTTTGTTTGACTCTTCTTGGCCGAGCTGCAGATTTTTAATGGTCACTGCATTTTCTGCCAGCTTTTTTCTGAAGCCGATTTTCTCTGGCTTTAAGGTAGCTTCTTCTCTACTTCCTCCTTGAGACACTCCTCACAGTAGAAAGAGTAGACCACTACTTATCTGTATTGAAGAGAATCTCCCACTTTTATTTAGGTGGGGTTTACTTAGATTACTTTACTCAGTATTATGAATTCTTCAGTCTTCTAGAAGCACTTCCCACATTCTTCCGCTTCCTTTCTCTACAGGAAGTCTAAGTTCTGAGTAATTGTGCGAGACATAGTAAGCAAGAAAAATCAAGTAATAAATAATTATAATTTATATTTATCCATACTCTATATAAATTTAAACCTGAATATTTAAACCCTAATTTATTTTTATAAAATTATCGTTTATTATAAAATCATTTTGAAATTTATAATAAATACATTGCATTGATTTTTTAATTTTAAATAAAGTACACTGAGAGATAAAAACATAATAAAAATTAATCGGATTTAAAAAAAGAAACTGATTAAATTCTGCTAGGAACTATTAATTTTTATTTCAATCTTTAAAGTTGGCAAGAATAGTATTTAGTTAAGCGTGTATTTTTATCATTTTAGAAATGATTTAGATATTTCTTGCATTTTTTAATGTGTGCTTCATCTTTTCCTTTTCTTATAATATTTTCGCACACCTCATTGCAAAATATTAACGGTAGTTATAAATCTTTGATCTCACTAATCTATTAAACTTATTTAATTTTTAATTTCGGAATGGGATTTTTAATTATGTACTTTCCTTTATCTTATCTCCAACATTGAACATCAATTAAAAAGAATTCCCTCCGATCGAAATATAAGACCAATGAGCAAAGACAGTGGGCAGCTAACTTTACCAAATTTTTAGTGGTTAAAAATATGCTCCTCAATAGGACGATTGAAATATTCAAATGCAACATCTATTTCAACAAGCTTTTACAATTTAGAGTAGTTCTTGTAATTTTCTGATTTAAATAATTAGAGTACCTAATAAGGCTGCTCATACCTGAGATAAAATTATTCTTCAAAAAACAGTCACGAAATATTTTTAATTAGCAATCTTAAAACCAATTTGGAGGAGAACTATAAAAAAAGATGTTCTTGAATTACGAGTTGCACATCCATTTTCTTTTGTAAATAAGGCTATCTATGCTAAATTTCAGCAATAGCTTTTTAACGTTGCTCTTGCATTTTATTTTCCCTGTTATCATCATTAGCAAATCTGGGCATTCCCCATGAAATTATTAACAGCTGCTACAAGTTTGAATTTGATAAAACTATTTATAAAGATCCTTCTCCCTCTGAACATATAATTCAAATTCTTCGAAAATAAATGCTAATGTTTATAAATAAATAAGTTTATAGATTTACAGATTTTAATTACACATCAATAGATTATCTTTAAATTGAAATACTAAGAGAAAAAATTAATTATTAGTTGAATAAAATTAGCCAATTCTTTAATCAGAAATATTAACTTAAATCACTGGTTTATAAATATTTTAATAGAGTAATATTTTTGAATGTTAGAATCTCTATAATACTTAATTACTAATTAGATACTTGTTTAATTTATAAAATATCCAATTGTTATGAATGATTAAAGTTATAAATCGATTATTCATTGTAATTAAAATACTAGCGCTGTTCACTCAGTGAAACTATTGATGTCTCCTATCCATTTGAAAAACCATATTGATAGCACGACTAATTCTTTTACTTCATCTCCTCTAGCTGTTTTGTCCTGAAACGAATCAAGAATATTCATCACTTGGGTAAATAAAATTCTTCTCCAGAATTAATCACAAGTTCGATTTTATGTAAACCAACCATTTCTATTTTAAATATAAAGTTGAAAATAAATATTTTATTTCATATAAAAGATTAATTATTAATAACAAGCAATACTATTTCATCATCTTTCAAGATTTCTTATAAAATTAAAATTATTTATGAGGATAAGAAAAAGAATTGCTTGATTGAATCATTGTAGTTATAAAACAATTTAATTTTTGCAGTACTGTATATTATTGATCATTATAATTTTTTAATCAAAATTTCTACATTTAGATTGCTCTTGGACCACTCTATTAAATATTTGAGGATCAAAAGTTCCCTATTCAATATCTTTTTGATAAGCTTTAAGGAACTGCTTTTGTATTTGATCAAATCGCTAGTCTTTTATCTTGCTATCCTCAATATCTAGCTGTATTATGTCCTGCAATTTATTTAGCATTTCAGTCATATGATTTCTTAAACTAAATTTAAAATGCTAGTTGATAACCTAGCATGCGGTAAGGAAATTATCGTAGGCTTTCAATTCTGGGAAGGAATCCTACTATAAAAGAACTTTGGTGTTTACCAATAACTCCTACATGAAATTAATTAGTCTAATTGTGTTGGGGATTTGCAGCTCATTGATTAATATTTCTTTTTCTTCAGTGCCTTCAAAAACTTCAAATTGCATTAATCTTGAATTCATGTCTTATAATTCTTTTTCCATCTTCTCTATTTGTATTTTATAAGAGTCTATCTAAGTTTCTTTAAGTTTAATAGTATCTTCCTGTTCTTCAATTTCATTTTCAAGATGCTCGATTTCTTGTTATAAGTAATCTTCTTTAACTATGGTTGAGAAACATTTGGGGCAGTACAATTAAAGATTTACATCTAAGGTATATTTGCAAGTCTTCTTCTTTGGATTATAATCTATATTTTTATTTTGATAGGAGTCTGAATATAACAACAGAAAATCAAAATTGTCTTTGCACTCACTGCACTTCACGAGGTCGGCTTCATTGTTTGAAGACAAAGTCAAAGTGTGGTAAATCATATCTAAAGTTTAAATATATTTATAAATTTAATAATTATTATAATTTATAATAATTTAAAAATGAATATTCAACTCTATTGCTTTTATTAATTCTTATTTTAAATCATTAAAAAGAAATTAATAAATTAAATAAAATGATAATGATAAGATAAGATATTTAAAATATAAGATTATAAAGTTAATCTACTTAATCATCTAAGATTAGGATCGTTTGTATTGCATTTTAATTTAAGATTATAATCTCATTCATAAACAAAAAAATAAGAATTTTTTTCTTTTAAGAAAAAATTTTAAGCCTTTCCACAAATATTATCAAATAACTATTTTTTTAAATGAAATAAAAATTAGGTTAACTTATTATTTATCCTTAATTTAGATGAAGGAGTTAGAAATAATTAATCAATAGTTTAATTTTAAAATAAATACGTTTCCTTAAAATGAATGGATTTTAATTTTATTAAATAATATTTATATTATAAATAAATCATCATTAGGGAATAATAAATTGCCAAAAAACTATTGAGTAAATATTTTGATAACTTTAATGTCTTAAATTGAATTTACTATCCACCTTAATTTAAAACTAAATTATTAATTTTCATGTGAAAGAGATAAATATAAAATAAAAATATAATCGTTTCATAAGCATATTCTTATTATATGAGGGCTTTGTGAATTTTATTATAGGGGAAATTAAATTTTGTGAAAGTAGAAAGTGTCCTTATCTTCTCATTTTTATCCTATATTACTCAGTTGATTTCTCTTGTTTATCTTCTCAAATTGCAGATGCCTTAATCCAAACTCAAGAATACGAGTTTAAGTGAAAAATCTGATTTTTTTTTCAAAAATGAATCAAAGTTGGATTTAATTTACTGCACCCTAATCTGCCTCTAATAATTTTTAAAGCATTATGAATATAGATACTTTATTCAAATAAAAGACTTAATTTTATAAACAACTAAGATAACTGAAAATATATAATTCTTTAATACATATAGTCTTTTTCATTTTAAAATGGCATTCATATAAGATAAAAGTTTAAAATTTAATTTCGTTATTATAAATTAATTTTCATGATACAATCACTGTAATTATTAAGCAATTTGATCTTTGCAGAACTCGATATTATTTATCATAGTTTTTTTCTTACCAAAGTTTCTGCTTTTCGATTGTTTTTGTGCTACTTTAGTAAACATATCTGGATCAAATGTTCCCAATTCAATTTCCTTTTGATAATCTTTTAGAAATTATTTCTGAAGCTGTTTAAATCTCTCATCTTTTTTCTTGCAATTTTCTATGTCTTCCTGTATCTTGCCTTACAATTAACTAAGCATCTCAGTCATGTGATTTCTTAAACTGATTTTGAATTGCTAGTTTATGATCTTGCTAGCATAACTGAAATCTTGATAAGCCTCTAACTCTGGGTATGATCCCTTGTCTAATATTCCTTGGTTTTCTTTAAAAAGCCCCTGCATTAAATTGATAAGTCTGATAATTTCTGGGATTTGCAGCTCATTGATTAATACTTCTTTTTGCTGAGTGCCTTCAAAAACTAGGAATTGCATCAATCTTTGATTCATGTCTTGTAATTCTAACTCCATCTTTTCAATCTACGCTTTGTGAGTTTCTATCTAAGTTTCCTGTAGTTTAATTGTCTCTTCGTGTTCCTCAATCTGACTTTCAAAATTGTCAGCTTCTTCTTGGAAATAATCTTCCTTGACTTTTTCTGTAAAGCAGGAGAGGCAGATTAGTCGAAGATTGACATCTAACACATATCTGCTTCTCTTATTCTTAGGATTGCGTCTGATGTTCTCTTTCTAGTAAGAGTCAGAATAAAGTACCAGGTAGTCAAATTTCTCAGTGCACTCACTGCACAACTCTAAGTTATCTTTAATGTTTGAGGACAAAATCAAGGTATGAGAAACCATATCTTTAATAGTTTATTATATAAATATAATATAAGTATGATAAATTATTTATAGTACAAAATGTATGGATATTCAACGAGCTAATTTTTATTTTTATTTATATTTTAGACAATAAATATTGAAAAATTGCAAATTAAATAAACTGAAGATAATGATTAGACGATCGATTTTAAAATTAAATATCTTTGTGAATGCAAAGTTAATTTCTCATTATTTTATTTTCAAATTACATCCTAACCTATAAACCAAATTGAAAATATTTTTTCTTTTTAAGATTAAACGGTTTAGACTTTCATTATATAAGTTATAATCAAATTCCAGTTAAAATATTATAGACTAATCATTAATATAGATCGATTTGATGCAAGTCAAAAATTTTAGGTTTTTTAAGCTCTGGCTATTTTTATAATCAATTAACTATTTATATCATATATTTATCATCATAAGAGAGTGAAAATATACAAAAATCGAGATAAGATATATTCTATAATAGTTATGCCTTAAATTTAAGTCTCCATCTAAATTTAAAATAAATAAGCCTGCAAATTATAAAACAATTCATACTTAAAATAATAAGTTATCTAATAAAATATTTTTTAATTTTCTATTCTACCAATCAGTAGCAATGATATGATCAAACAATTTAAATTAAAATATCTATCCCTTATTTCAAACTAATTTATATTTTTTTAATAAAAATACCTAATGAATTAAAAAAATGATCTATAAAATAATTATTTTAGTTAACGTTGCTATTATTAAGTTGACAACTTTCAATTTTTTGGAAGCTTAAATTCTAAAACCAAATGTTGTTATTATAATTTGTTATTTTATATATAATTGATATTAATATTATTGCAGTTTTTTAATTCTACTATTTAAAAAAAGATAAATAAATAAACATTTTATTAGGATTAAATAAATTAAACTAATTCATTGTTTAAAATATGCTTAAAATTATCTTCTCATTTGTAAGATTTGTGAAGAATAATATTCTTTCTCTCTAATTTTGATGAGTTATATTTTTGCTGAAAAGCATTCTTGATTGTACACTCATCAATTATGCCCTCATCAACTAGACTCTGATTAATAATTAGGCAGTCTTTGATAGCTTATTCAGCTTTTTATATATTCTCACTAGTCTTTGCAATATCAGTTTGAATATATATGTCTATATTTTCAAATAAAATGTTAAACTATGATTTGATGTTGTTGAGAATTGAGGTAACTAGGGAGTTAGATGGCCTTTCAATATTTGTGAATTCCTTTAGATCTTCAAACTATTGAAACTAAGGAACATTATCACAAATGCTTATAATTAGTTAAAATGAAAAAAATAATTAAGAAATTTTGACTTTTAACATTTCCTTAAGTGCAAATTTATGATTTCAGATTTTAAAACAAGATGATGTCGGTCAATTTATTTTGATTTAATTTAAAATAACTATTTTAATGATACAATTATTTATTGCTTTAAACAATCACTGAGTCTCTTTTAAGTACTTTTTTTCCAGATATTTCAAAAGTTCTAGATCCATTTAATATATATTTTTATAATAAAAACATATTTGCATTTATTTTTTTGGGTGCAATTTTTAGTTCAGAAAGTATAAGTTTTTGTTGACAACGAATAGAAGAATATAGGTTTTTATTAATACATAAGGACACCATAACTAAGGCTATAATTAATTCAAAGATCTTCAAAAGAAGATAGATTTATGAAAAAAATAACCAGCATATATTTTAAAATAGCTTCGAAAAATCTAAAATCATAATTGGAGCTCCAGGAAATTATAAAAGCTTAAATCTCCAAAAATTTATAGTCATCTTGGCAGAAATATATGTAATTTAAAAAATATGTTATCATAAAAATTAAAATTTTAATTCCTTTACCTCCCCCCAAACTATTTAATTTAGTTAAATATTTGTGTCTAATTGCAGCATTTGTTATTGCATTGGATACAACTATTGTTTAAATTCTTAAAATTTATAATTTAAATCTTCTAGCTCTTTGTTTTTAAGATTGAGGAGGTTAATTATTTTCTTTTAATTTGATCGGAGCTAGTTTATAGCATCAATCATGACAGTAGATTCTATATCTTTTTTTTAAAACAATCTTCGCATAATAGTTGAGCAGAATATTACAGCTTGTAGTGCCCAGCCTATTCATCAAAGAATTTAAGCAGATCCTTATCATTTATTCCTCTTAATTTATTGCTCCTTATTCTGAAAGTTAATAGCTTTTAGTTAGAAGAAAATCATTTCTGCAAATCGGACCCTCTTCCAGCTTAAACCACTTACTATAACATTATTATTTTATATTATAAATTTAAAAGCTAATTTCACTTTACTGTTTATAAATATAGCCACTATTAATTCTATTTAATATATTCAATTTTATTACAAATAATATTTAAGCGAATTTTTTTTAAATGGATTATTTAGGAATAAATAAATCCAATGGGCATATTTTAAGTTAATTTTGCAAAAAAATGTAAAATATAAAAAATACTAAATTCTTCAATCTAAAAAAATTTGGATTAATGTAAATTTTGTAAATGATAATTTTTTTTTAAAACTTTAAAAGATGAGAAAATGTTTAGCGAAATTTTTAAAATTATTCAACTTTTATAAATATTCTAAAATATCGCTTTCTCTTATAAATTTATGAAATCTTATTTTATGGAAAATTATAAGTTTAGTTATTTATTAAAAAAAATGTTAAATTAAAATAAGCAGTAGTCTAAATGAAGTAAAATTTTATTCAAAAAATTATTTTTAAAAAAATTAGAATAAAAACAAAATTATTACAAGTAATTAATCAAATTAAATCCAATATCCTTATAATCGAATTCTCTACAGTGTAATTTGTACTTTTAGCAAATGTCATTGTTATCCAATCTCAGGATCAAAGCTGTTGTTCGTCATTGTTTTGCGCTGCTTCATTTTTATCATCACTGTTGCTCTCATCTAAAATGAGAGATTCTTTGTCAGAGTCAAAGATTTCATTAATTTCCTTTTACTAATCATCATTAAGAGGTTCCCTCACACTCATGTTAGAAATCCTTTTACACAGTTCCAAAAGTTATTGTGCTTCTTGTTACTTAATAACTTAGTCATACAGAGTTGCTATAATTTCTAACTCCTTATCATTGTCAAATATTGCTTCTTTAATTAGTTTATCTTAAACATTCTGAGCTGCCACTATGTCAAAGTAATTAAATGAATATAAATTGATGATTTACTCTCTCAATTCTCTGATATTTACATTTTCTCTTTCCTAATTTTATCCTGCAGAAATCAACTTCTTTACGCAATCCTCTAATATAGAGTTATCATTAAGTTGCTCAGAGATCTTATTCGCAATTAATTGATTTTCTGATATTTTCAATTCCTCTTCATACTTTTCTTTATTTTCTTTCTTCTCTTCTTCCTATTCTTCATTTTAGAATTGCATGAATTATCTATTGATTTATTTGCCTAAAAATTTAATCTCTTCAAGAAGTTGTGTTTTTATCTACAAATTTTAAGCGTTGAAATTCTGTTGGAAAGAACTCTTCACTGCTTATTCATCCAATACACCGCTTGTAATTAGCAATGAATTTTATTCTCTAAATTCTTCGTATGCCCTTTCTATTTATTCCATTTTCTTCTGAGAGGATTGAATTTCAGAAATAATCAGCTCTTCCAATTGCTCAAATTGATTGCAGAATTAGGCTTATAATGCATCTCTAGTGCTTTTGAAAAGTGGATTTGATGGACTGTCTAAATCTATGAATTGCTTAAGTTGCTGATACTCCTTGAATTAAGGGACATCTTAAAATCTATCAGCAAAGACTTTCAAGGAAACCATGACTTCTGCTATTTGACTAAGTGCAATTTGCTTCTAAATCTTTTTCAAGGCTTCGTTTTCAGGTACTAGCTATTTCTTAAGCTCTTCAAAGTTTGCTTGCAATTCAGTAAGCTATTATGTTTTGAGTACAAGTTCATTGGTCAGTTTACTTTCATATAGCTTAAACTAATCGAGAGTAGACTTCATCAAAGTGTTTTTTATGTCTTTTATAAAGCATTGTTCGCACAAAAGCTGAGTAGTCATACCGAACTAGTATTAAGCTAGTGCCTGGTTGAAGTATTTAGGCATATTTGAGTCCTCAACTCCTTACATTTATACACTCTTTAATCTGAATATAGTCAGTTTTTTCTTGCACTAAAAACAAGTTTAAAGTTCAGCTGGGTTGCTTGTTTAGATTGTTTGGCTTAGCATAAAGTATAATTATTATAAAAATAATAATATCAACTAGTTTTTATATAACGATTTAATATTTTAAATATTTAATAATTCTATCTATAGAAACTTTCAATCAATTATTTAGGAAAAAATATTTAATATTTATTAAACAATTTTTTATATGATTTAAAGATAAGTAATTTTAATAATCAAATACTTTTTTTCCTGAAATTATGAATAAAAGGATTAGAGACAGTTGAGGAATAAAGTTTATTTTTTTAAAGAACATAAATAAAGAATCATTTTATTACTATTAATATTTTAAATATTAAAATTTATTGTATATTAAATTATTTTATTATAAGCTTCTTAAAAAGACTAATGATAAATTATTTAACCTAAGGATTAATTTAGATTTATCTTTTGCATTCTTATATATTCAAAATACTCAATCTAGCATGAGTTCATCGATATTATATAAAATGAATGATTTTAGTCGCTACTCTTAACAATATAGGTTGAATATGAATACATGATCGAGGGTAAGGAAAACCTAATGAAGATAGAGTTCTTGAACAAAGTGCTATATATTAAATTAGAGATAGTTTAAAAGCATTATGAATTTAAATTTAATGAGGGAGTCAGCTCCCGCTAAAGAACATCTATAATTGCCATTTATAACTCCATCAGTCTTGTTTTCAGTTTTAGTGTCTGCGCCTTGAGCAGTTATTTGTTGAGGGTGAGTGTAGACTCTTTCTGGATGTTGTAATCGCTGAGGGTTCTGCTTGCTCTTGTTGAAGATCTTGTTCTGAATGTTGTTCAAAAGTACGCAAATGCAAGCATACTTTTGTAGCTCTTCATACTTTCCAGCGAAGATGAGTCTCTGTTGATCGGGAGGGATGCCTTCCTTGTCTTGAACTTTTATGTTCTCGACTGCCCCCTTCAAGTTGTAGGAAGTTGATGTTGTTGTTGTAGATGTGTTGTCTAGTAGTTGTGGATGTAGTGTTTAGTAGACATTTAAATAAAGTTAATTTAATTTAGAAGTTAATATATTATAATCAAACAAGGACTCAATCAAATGTATTTCTAATTATACCCATCGGACTGATCATGTATTCATATTCAACCTATAATAATGATATTTTATACTACATAAAGTGCTAATTTTAAATACTAACACTATTTAAATAGGGATTGAAGTCCTTCGAATCTAACTTCAGTAAATTGATGGGTATAGAGGATTGTTCTGAAGATTTAAGCATTCAATTTTTCATTTTATCAGAAATTGGAGATTATGTTATTAATAATTAAGTTATAATATACTCATCTTTTTAATTTAAAATTTATATAATTATACAAAATAATAAAATTTAACATCAACATTAATCTTTCGCATAAAATTCATCACCGATATTATAATTTAAAATTTTTAATTTTGAGAGTTTTTGTTAATTATTTAACGAAGTTAAAACATTATAATTAATTAATTTTCAATTAAGTTATTTTATTGCCATTTCTTTAATGAGTGATATTTTTTCAAGAGTGTTTTTCTTTTTCTGGATATTCTTCTAGTTGTATTAGTTCAAAATGTAGACACTGAATTTCTCTGCATCATTCAATCCTTCCTCTATTTGCTCTTGGTACTGCTTCAAGAAAGTCTTGTGCATTTCTTTGAGTTTGGTTTCACTCTTTTTACTTTCTTCTAAATCTTAACTGATCACATCAAGAGCGTCTTGTAAAATGCAGTTTATTAAATTTTTTATTGAAGACTTGAAAAAGGATGAAATAGTTTCACATGTTGCCTCTAAGTCTTCGAATTTTTCTAGATTTGAGATTACTTTATCAGAATATAGTTCTTTCACTTCCTGTGAGAGTTCTTTCATGCACATAAGGAGTTAATAGATTTCATTGAAGTTTATTTTTCGGACGAGTTGCTCGCATTGCTGATTTCCAAATAGAGATTTATACTCTGCTAACAAAGACTCACTCTATTCTAATTCACTCGCTAAGTTTTCTATCTTTCCATTTAATTGAGAGATTTATTCTTTTAAATTCAAATTTTCATTAGTGAATTGTTTGATTTATTTTTCTTGATCTTAAATTAGATTTTGAATAGATACATTTTTCTTCATTTACTCTTTTTGCAAGCAGATATCACAGTATAGCCTAACATCATAAATGGCTTGTTTTGATAAGATTTATTCAAATTACATTGTTTGTGAGCAATATAATCCACGATATAGGTGAAGATATTAGGGAACTTAGTGGCACGAAAAGCAACATACTTTATATTGGTCTTTAGGGAATTCTAAACTTATTTTAATTACCATTTATTTAATTCTTATATTCACTTTACTAGAGTAGGAAATATAAGTATATTAAACTTACTTGAATATTCAAATTATTGCTATAATTATAATTTTCAAATAATATAGTTAAACAAATATAAATTATAAAGTATTTTTAAAGTTTAAAAAATTATAGAACTGCAGTGTTAGAATAGAGAAGAGATATAAGCACTAAAATATTATAATAATAGAAGAAGAATTATAATCATTTTTATATTCTTGTATCTATTTAGATTCTTCCATCACTCCTAATAAATTCAGCCTCTTTTTCAAATATTCTTATTTTAATTTATTGCATCGCTACAAATATAAAGATTTGCAAATCTTAATTATCAATAAAATCTCTTCCTTAATTTATTAAATTAAATTAATTTCTTAATTTTTGTATTTTTAGAGAAAAATTAAACACTGAATGATAACGAAACAGATTTTATCAAATTATTTATTATTTAATAAAAAATAAAATATTAAAGCATATAGCATAAAGAGAGTAAAGTTAAGAATTAAATTAAAATAGTTGATATAGAAAATAAATGGAGAGTTGCAACTTCGTGCAGCTTGTTCCTATAGCTAAAAATTTAATATGAGTTTCTTCTTTAATAATTTTCACATCACTTCTCAATGGCGAGATATGAGAAGTGGATTTTTCTTATCTTTAAATTTCTAAAGCTCTTAAAATTGTGTTGCTTATAACTCTAGACAAAGCGCCCCACAAAAAAAGTTACAAGGATATAAAGTTATTAGAATTCCATGCTGAATCGAATGGTATTCTAATTATTCAAATGGGGTACACTTCAACTACCTAGATAATTAGCCATTTTAATTTAAATACTATTCAATTCTCTTTTCTATTTAATTTCAACCTATAAAATAATTATTAAAATCTAGCATATACAATTATAAAAATATTTCATAAATAATAATTTCAAATTTAAATCTTTTTACTAAGAATAAAGATAGACTCTCTAAAAATTAATTTAAATTGATTTTAAATTATTAGTTTAAAAAATGATTAAAGTATCTCACTTAATAGGTAATTTACTTTTCTTTTGATAAATTATACTCTGAATAGCTCTTCCTTTTTGATAATTTTATCTTGGCTGTATTATTAGAGAATATAGTTGCTAAACTTTTTAGCTTCTTATTCCCCATCCCATATTTACTCTTGATACTCCTTCTAGTACTTCTCATGAATATGTTTAAGTTTGATTTCATTTAACTAAATAATTTCTATATCTCTTTTAAGTCTCAGTTAAAATACAGACAAATAAGTTCTTCAATCTCTCTTTGATTTGTGAAATAATTAATTCACAAACTATATCATCGCTCTCAAATTTAGAAAGATCAGTTTAAATGGGTTTTTGGTATAATTCCGTAACCTTTAAAGATAAATCCTTCATGCTTAAGGAAAGGCTCTCTATTTCTTTAAAATTGATTCTCCTAGCAATTTAATCAATATATTTATTCTTATGCAGGGATTCATATTCACTGATTTCATTTTCTTTTAATTCTAAGTCTCGCTTCATTTTCTTAATATTCTTTTTTAATCATGTGATTCAATGTTTGAGATCATCATTCTCTTCTTCCAAGTCTTTTATATCTTGGTCGTACTCTGCAACCATTTCCTTAATAGGTAATTTTTCTCTAATTTGGATATCTTTCAGACAACTATCGCAATAAAGGCCAACTGTATAAATCCTATTCTGTGAGCTTTATAACGCTAGAATTAATTGAAAACTGCTCATACCTTTAGAGAACAAATGAAGTTTATTGTGAGATGTAAAGCATAAGGAGCATTTTCCTTATTCGATATAATTATCTGCTTCTAATTAGATATGAATCACCATCTTGTTATTTTAAACTTACAATTGATATTTTATATTTTATAATTAAACTGAATATTTAATCCAACGCCTTATATAAATATTCTCAGATTTTCAATGAAGTTTAAAATATGTCTCAAAAAAGACAATAAAAAATCAAATTCAAAAATAATATAATGAATAATTTATCATCAAATTAAATTCTTAATTTCATTTTTAAATTCTATCATTTAAGATTTTTTGAAAGATATAATATCCTATATAATTTTAATTATTTACTAAAGAAAACATGAAAGAATAATAATTTAAGATTTTACAGAATATTTGAGAGTTTTAATTTTTTATAAAAGTAAGCTTATTATATTTTGAATGAATCAATATATTTAAATAGAATTCAATATTGATACTTCCAGCAATCAATTTTAGTTTAATGAAATGAAATAATATTTTTTTAAAATAATATATATTTGCTATACATTAATTATATTTTAAATGATTTGAGAAATAGAAAATTTTAAGTACAATAATGGTCAAATATCAATTGTTATTTTTTTCCCTTTATATCAGAATTTACAGAAATAATTATTAATTTTAATTGATTATATAATTTGCTTTATAAATTATGAAACTTTTAATAATTTGTAAATTATTTATTATAGGATGAATAAGATTAGACTACATTCAGTCGATTAAATTAATCATTTATTAAAATTTCTCCAACTTCTTTGTCTCCTAATTTCTCTTTTATTTTCCAAATAATTAATAAAAAAATTATAAAATAAACACCTAAAATTCTTTTGCGACTATCAAAGAAGATAAACCCAAAATAATATTAATGATTAAGAAAACCATATTCTAAAAATAAATAAACAATCTCTTTATTAATTAAATTTACTAGCAAATAATAAAAGTCATTTATTTTTTCAAAAAGATAAAAGTTTTAAATAATAAACCACATTTGACTACTGTTTTTTTAATGATAGGATGGTCAACTGCTTTTTTATTTTTGAGTTCCATTCAACTAGTTCTAACTTCTTTATGTGAACACATTTTTTTCATTGAGCAATTTAATTAAATCTTTTTTTCAAGCTATCATAATCTGAAAATTAAGGATTATAAATAAATTTATAACAAAATTAAACAAGTAATAATTTTATAAAAATATTTCCAAAAGACTTTAAAGCATTTTCTTCCTATTTAAATAAAACAGAATGTATTTAAATATTTTAAAATTAAAATTAATTTTTTCAAACTAATAATTTTATAATATAATCTTATACTAAAAGAATTTTCTCGAGAATATTTTCTTTTAACTCTATCTTTTTACCCTTCTATTGTGTATCAATGAAGCTGTTAAATTATTACATCTCAATAGTGCCATCTTCCAAAATATCTTGAAACTACGAAGTAATCTATGCTCTAAATTCATTGATCTTCATCTTTTGACTTTTACATTTTTATAAATCAGCTTTTATGTAATCCTATATCTATTCGAAAATTTATTCTATTTCATTCTTCAGAACCTTATTGAAACTGATATTTAATTGCTAAATTGATGCATCAATGGATGAGAACTTAAATATATTAAACTAAAATTGATCCTCGTAAATACTTTTGACTTCAAGTGCTAATTCTCTGATGCATCTTATTGTTTGCTGAATCTGCTTAAAATTAACAGCTCTAATTAGCTATTCGCTCTCATTATCGGTTACTATTGATTGATAGTTACTTATTTTTTAAGCTTGAATGCTAAGTTCTTGAGTCATTTTTGTCACTTTCTCTTTTAGCTAAGCTATCTCTTTATTAAAATTCTTATTTTAAGCTGTAAGCTTTTCTTTTTCTGTTGTTTTAGATTCCTGGAGCAACTTAAAATAGCTTTACTCTTTTAAAGTTTTATCTAAGCATGGAGAGCAATAAATATTGACTAATTTATATGCGAACACGCTGTATTTGACTTACTAATAGTAACTTTAATTATTCTTATTGACTAAGTAGGCGTGAAAATTATCAGCATAATTATTTCCTTGGCATTTACAGCATTAAATTATTTGGTCTTTATTAATTGACAAGTCAACCTTCAAACTCATTCTAATTTTATTTATCTAATTATACAAATATTATTCAAACCTTAAATTCTTGCAAAAAGAATTAATACTCTTTAATTTAAACATTGAACTTTAGTTTAAATAATTATTTTTAGTTTTAATAATTTGAATTAAAAACATAGGACAATTTAAAAAAAAAAATTATTATGAAGATTTATATTGAAAAAAAGTGTCAAAATTAATTTAAGAAGCTTGTTTTGTATTTATTAAAATTATAAATTTATTTTATAATTAATTTGTAAGTTATTTAATATTCGATAAAATTGTTTTAGAAATTTAATTTTCAAAAATCTAAATTTAAAATTATAATTTAATTTATTAAAATAAAGATTATTCTATATTTCTAAACTAAATATATTGCATTTCAAAGATATTTAGGCAAATTATAGAAAAGTCATATATTCAAAAGGCTTAAATTTAAAGCTTTAATTTAAATGATTTAAATTTAAATAATGATTTTGATAAAATTTGTTATGAGTATTAATCATAATTTAAAAATATCACTATTTAAAATGATTATTTTGAGAAATTACTAGTGTAGATGATTAAAATAAAAAATACTATTTTTATTAAAATGATTTGATTGGAGAGATTATTTAGATATAATATTTTATGTAAGAGTATTATTTTGAATAGGATGGTGAAAGATCACCAACAATTGTCATTCTTTATCTTCATAAAAATATTTTCAGGCTAAAACTTGATAAATTAGCCTTTGCGTACAAAATTTACAATTAAATATAGTTATTAAATTAAATGTTGCAAATAATTGGAAAGTAAATTTTAGACAATCTAAATACTCTTTCCTCATTCAATCTATGATCTTAAATAATTTAAAAGCAACAATTCATATGCTTTTGCAAGGAGATTATCCATAGCAAATTTAAATCTTTTCACTCATCTTAATATAAACAATAATTAAGATTATAGGTATGATGTAATCTAGAATACTTATTTTAAATTCGAATGAATAAATTAAAGTTTTAATAACTCTAAAATTTCAAAGATAAATAGTTTTTAAACTACATTCAAGAACAAAGAAGAAGAGAAACGTGAAATAATTTGTGTATAAAGAATCTTTATTTATAATTATAGAAATATAATATTTATACCAATTATGCAATCTAAATTTACATAAAAAGATTTATATGAAATATGGCTTTGACTTTAGTTTCATTTCTCAAAAATATTTCCTTAAAATTTCATTTGGAGGAACAATGCTTAATTGATTTGCTCATTTTCGCATTAATTTGAAAACGATCACGTTCCCTATAGCATTTCTTATTAAAAAAGAAAAAGATTCAAAATATGTTTAGAGGAGGGAAAAATTTAAGTCGAACGCAAAAAAATAAAAACAAGGATTAAAGTCAAAAAAATTAAATAGGAAAAAAAAAAATAAAAAAGAAAATTTTTTGTTAAAAATAAAAATTAATCCCAATATATTAAAAATTTAAAATTGAAAAAAAGATATTTTTCTGGAAATTTTTTTATAATATTGTGACAATTAGAAAATTTATTGAATTCTTTTTACAGTTTCTATTTTAAAATATCCTTCTCGAAAATAGGTTGAATATGAATGGATTAGAGATATTGCAAAAAAGAGATGTATAAATGATTTGATGCTTAAATTAATAAAAACAGCTCTAGAAATATAACTGTCTTGATCTTTAATTGCGTACTTTTGAGAATTACTATATCAGCTTTGATTAACAACTTTTTAAAATATCTCTTATCTATTTTCCAACTTTTCCTCTTTTCAAACTTTTCTTCCAATAATTAATTTTCTTGATCCTCATCTTCATCTTATTCATCATAAATATCTCTTCAATTATTTTTACTGTTGTTATTACTACTTTTATTACTGTTATTGTTATTACTATTATAAATATTTGTCCCAAAAAAAAATATGAAAAATAGTTTTACCTGTGGGTTTCGAACTTTGGAGTAAAAATTGACTCATTTAGGCGTTAACCATCTGAACATCAGGTCTTCAATCAACGTCTACAAGTGAATTTATCTAAAATATCTCTAACCTCCGATTCTTCATTCGTATTCATCCTATAATAAAAATAATTATGAAAGCTAATTTCAATTATAATATCTTATTTAGAGGTTTAAAACAAGATAGGGTTTTTATAGATTCTTTTTCTTCTAAGGAATCTTCTTTTGGTGAATATTATTGTAGTTATTAATAATTAGATGATTTATTATCTTGAGAAAAAAGGTTACGTTATAAAATCTTTCAATATTTTGAATAGATCATTTTTTTCATTGCTTTCTGGAAGGGAAAATAGAATTTTAAAAACAAAACTTATATATAATTATTACTAATTTAATAAATATATTATATATTAAATATTTATCAGATATATCAATTGCTCACTAATATCAATTGCTTGTTAGTTAATAATTGTTACGAATATTATTTTTTAAATAAAATATTTTATAAATTAATCAGCTTTATATCACTTTATTAAAAATGTTTATGTTAGATTAATTAAAATTCAATCAAGTTATTTTATAGCCATTTCTTTAATGAGTTATACTTTTTCTATAGTGTTTTTCTTTTTCTGGATATTCTTCTAGTTGTATTAATTCAAAATGTAGACACTGAATTTCTCTGCATCATTCAATCCTTCCTCTATTTGCTCTTGGTACTGCTTCAAAAACGTCTTGTGCATTTCTTTGAGTTTAGTTTCACTCTTTTTACTTTATTCTAAATCTTTACTGATTACATCGAGAGCATCTTGTAAAATGCAGTTTATTAAATTCTTAATAGAAGACTTGAAAAAGGAAGAAATGATTTCATATGTTGCCTCTGAGTCTTCGAATTTTTCTAGATTTGAGATTATTTAGTCAGAATATAGTTCTTTCACTTCCTGAGAGAGTTCTTTCATGCACATGAAGAGTTAATAAATTTCATTGAAGTTTATTTTTCTGACTAGTTATTCACATTGCTGATTTCCAAATAGAGATTTATACTCTGCTAACAAAGCCTCTCTCTATTCTAATTCACTAGTTAAGTTTTCTATCTTTCCATTTAATTGAGAGATTTATTCTTTTAAATTCAAATTTTCATTTGTGAATTGTTTGATTTAATTTTCATGGTTGCTAATTATGTCTTTTAAAGATGTATTGCATTCTAGTTAATTGTCTATCATGCAATTACCGCAGTAAAGTCATGCGCTACATAAATATGATTCTTTACTTTTTAGAGAATCCATGAAATTATTCTGAGAAATTTTGCCTACATAGAGGAAAATAGATTCGTGAATTTTATGGCAGCAATAGCAGATTAATCCATTATTATATTCAAGATTTACTAAATTAACTTTAATTACCATTTATTTATTTTTATTTATTTATTTAAAAAATAGTATTTAAGCACATATCATCAAATTGAATATTTAAATTGTCCCATAATTATAATTTTCTTAAAAATACACGTTATAAATATTTTTAATTTGAAAATTTTATTTTAATGTTTAAATAATGATTGAAAAGATTATTTTCAAATTAAAACTGAAGGGGATTTATTTAAACTTAGTGACAATTTCATAATTTTCCTAATATTCTTATTTTAATTTATTGCAATTCATCTTTTATTGTAATATTCTATGACATATTTTATAGTCACTTAATCCTTGTCTTTAATTTATTAATTAAATAGTTTAGTTTTTTGAATTTTAAAGTATTTTAATGATGAATTATTTTTACCTGGGGTTTAAATATAATACTATAAAATGATTAAGAGATATTGAAATTTTAGAATTTCTTTTTTATTTTATTTATAATTTCATTTTTTGATCCTACTGATTATTTGAAATATTAATTTCCAGCTTTTAATTGATTTAAAATGATTTTATAAAAACCTAAGTCCATAAAAGAATGTATATATTAAATAATTTACAAATCCACTAACCTGAGAATCCTGAAAGTCTCAAAACATCTAGAACAAATTAATCTTACGGAAAGCATTTAATAGATAAATCTATATTTTAAATGAAAAAATTTAAAATTAAAAAGTTAATTCATAAAATATCTTTAAATGTGATATTATAAACTCGTATTAACTTCTTTTGAATCAATTTTTTTTTAATTACTTATTGATTTAAATTTAATATGCCTTTTTTAAAATTTAAATTGAAATATTGGGAATATATTCAAAAAAAATATGATTTAAATAAAAAATTTTTGTATTTCGAAATTTAAAGTTTAAATTAAAGTTTTAAAATTTTAGGAATAAATTAATAATTTAAATTTCTTAAAACAGCACTTTTTCATATTGAATTAAAGAATCAGTTATTATCCTATGTAAATTCAAAGAATTAAATGTTAAAGCAGCTCACGCAATTTAATTAACTTGAGAGTTTTATAAAATTTACAATTCTTAAAGAATGATCATATATTATTATTCTTTTTAAGAACTAAAGTTCCGTTTTGTAAATAAGCTATTATATATATCTAAACAAGAATATAGATAAAATTTTGAAGATTTAAATTCTATATTTTTTAAATAAATTCTAAATCATTTATTTAGAAATTAATTATTTTTGTATTTAATTTATCTTTTATTTAGTTAAACTAGTTATAAAATATTGAGAGAAAAAAATCAAAGAGAAAACAAACGAAAAAAATCATAATCTAAGAAAGGATAGAGTTTTTTAGTTTAATTCATTTCTATATTTAGAACAGACACCAAATTAACTAATTCGTAATTTAATTGGTTAAAAAGTTATTTAGAAAATATTTTTAATATGAAAAATAACTTAAAATATCGGCTTTATCTTCCTCTAATATAATCTAATTATTTTTAAGATATCTATAATAAATTTAAACTATTACCTTTAAATACCAGCCTTAATATTTTTTTGTTTGTTTGATCCTATATCAAAATGGAAAATGCAATTTAATATAATTAATTATAATAACTTCTTTATTAAAGAATAATTTAATTCACAACCTTATAATAAAAACAATTATCAAACTCGATTACAAAATTAAATTAAAGTCTAAAATTTAATGGTTAAAATCTAGGGATATATTTCTAATTCAGAAATTAGATTATCCTAAAAATAAGGTGTTTCATTAAAATTTATTAACAAACAGAATTATAAATTAGAAGCACTAAAGTTTAGTACTTTTATGAATTAGTTCCTTCAATCTTTCTCTCTTTTCCTTTCTCACTATATATATTCATTCACTTCTTTTGTAGTCTACATTCATACAGCTAATTCACTGTCATTTCTTTCATTGAAATGATTTGATTGAGAACATTCTCTTTTTAAGCAATCTAATTTTGGCTGTACTACTAATCTGTATAATTCTTGAATAACTGCTCATCCAATACTTTATCCTATAAAAGATTCTGGAATTTTTAGTTGAACTCCTCTTCAAACACTTTCAGTTTTTATTCAATTTGTCTACTTTCTTTTAAATCTCTGGTTATTTAAATTTAGGCTTCAATGAAAACTTCCTCTATCAAATTAGCGAAGCCATTCTGCAATATTTAATTAAGCTTTCTACCTGCAGTTTCAATATTCTCAAATATTTTAAGCTTGAGAGCTAACTTATCTTGATAAATTTCTTTCACCATTAAAGATGTTTCTTTGGTAGAGCCAAGTATCTGAGTAAAGTTGTTAACGTCAAACTATCTTACCAACAATTCGCAGTCTTCGCTAACTATAAATTCCTAGTAGTTACACATCAGTTAATTTTTAATTTTCATTTCTTCTTCCATAGTCTGAATCATTTTTTAGAACTTAGTGCTTTGATTATATAGATGCTCAATTTTAGAATTAGTAAGGCGAGTCAATTCTTCTAAAAACTCTTGAGATTACAAAATTTAATTTAGACATTTGCTGCAGTATACATTTATTTCTCATTCATCCAACTCTTGATACTTTGGATATTCGTGGTTTCTGTAAGTATTTCTGCCTTGGTAGCAATGAAGTTAACCATTCAAGTTTACCTGCTTGCACTTATCACAAATTACATTCCCATATTCATCTTTCACTCTTATCTTTAAAACCATCTTTTATATATTATAATAATGCTCACAGTGATCAATGAAGAATGCAGTTTTATCTTATTTAAATATTAAAGATTATAATATAATTATTTAGTTATTTTCAAAGCATATTAAAATTAAAAATAATAATGATTTCAGTTTTAAAAGTTAAGTTTAAATTTAAAATTTAATTTTTATTTGATTTACCTTATCATTAATTGTAATTTATCAACTATAGTCTACTATTTTCATATGGTTTATTCTTTAAAATTAATTAAAATATATTGATAGGTAATGATGTCCACCATTGAGTGATTTATATCCCTTAACTTTATAATGAGGTAAAAGATATAAAGTTCGCAATAAATTTATTCATTTAAATTAATTTGCTAATATTCAAAAATTTATTTAGTGTCCAAAATTTAATTTTCTAGGATGAATAGATGATTTATTAAAACAGAAGTAAATATCAAATTTAATTTATTTTTCTGTTTAATTATGAATGTTTATTTAATTAAAACGCTATGTGTACTGAAAAGAATAAGTAAAATAATATTCTAGCTCAAATATATTTAAAAAGAAATTAATATTTAGGACACCTTGAATAACACTAATTGTTAAGGCAACTCAAAATAACGATTTATAATACTTAAGTCAATGTCAAATTATCTAAAATTTTTATTTAAAAATTAATTATGTTCCATCTTATAAGCATTCTGGAACTTCATGCAAGATATTTAAGAGCCTGCTCTCTAAATATTCCTAGTTTTTCCAATAGAGTTTCCTTAGGATTAATCTTCCTCTTATTCTATTAGGTAGTTATAAGTTGATTAAAAGCTTCTATTTCTAATGTTCCATCTTCAAGTATATTTTGGTATTATTCAAGAAACTGATACGAGAATGCATTGAGCTTTGACTCTTTAGTTTTGCATTTCCTTATATCTTATTTCAATTCTTCTTCAACTTCAGACACCATACTTTCTATTTCATTTAGCATCATTATCTGTAAACTATGATTAAGAATTACGCTTGCAGATTCTACACTTGAATAATTGTAAGATCAGAGATTTATATAAGTATTTAAGAACCCCGCAGGGCATAAATTAAACACATTTCTAATATGCGAAACTTACCATTGAGTAAAAGATACCCAAAATTACATTATTAAGGCACTGCCGTCATCATTTTTTCTGTAATCTATTGATAAACCAAGGGTAAATAAGGGAATAATATGATTACTCATTTGACCGATAAAATCCGAATCTCATCAAAATAAAAGTTTCTTTTTCTTATGAAGGCTTGGAAGCGAAATAAAACAGAATTAGAGAAGATCCCATATGTTAAATGGTATTTTAAAGGAGCAAAGTGCTATAAAATCAAGCGGTAAAACTTACTAATGATTTCTCATCAATCCTACGAGCTAAATTGGCAGCACTATAGTCTTGAATTTGATACTAGTTCTTTTGAAGAAGCTGAATTCATATTATCGCAAATGTGACTCGGTAACTAAAAGAGATGAAATGCCGAAAACGTTATATAGTCTTCAAATTAGTCTTAATAACAAAAAAATAGATTATTTTCTGAAAAAATTGAAATCATGAAATTTGACTCTCAAGGAAATTTTATTAGCCAAAACTCTTAATTTTTTGGCATTTTTGGGCGATTTTACCCCAAAATTATATTATAGTCTCATCAGAAATATGTGATAAAAGCATATGTGCAGTCTGGGGCAAAGTGTGTGCGGTGCCGGACCCACCCCCCCCCCAAAAAAATTCACCAGCCTCAATATATTAGATTAGTTTAATAACCCTAATGATCTGATTTAAGATGCCTTCAATCTTTATCAACAATAATTAATAAGAAATCTTATTAAAAATTATTTGGTCCTTACTATTAATTAAGTATTCGAGAAATTCTTATTATATTCATACAAACTACCCATTATAGATCGATTTTTATAGTATGAAATTAATTGTCAATTTTAGAATTTCTTTAGTAATATTTACGTTTTTTTTTTAATTTAGGGAATTTTTAGATATCCAGGAATGCCTGTGGAATGTTTCAGAGAATCTTAATTATTTAAGTTTTTAATATTTCTGAATACAAAAACTATCTGATTCTAGTCTTAATTCAAGTCTTTGGGTCTTCACTATTTTTAAAATTTTGATTTACAATGATTCAATAGATTAATCAATTATTCTACCTCATTTCAAATAAAAAATTTAATCATAACATTTGGTGTAAAGATCAATGAAATTTATATAATTTTAAATTCTAGCGAGATAAGCATTAATTAATTCAATTAATTAGTTCAATAAAAAAATTTCATTGACATTTCTTTGATGAGCTTGACTTTCTCTATAGTGTTTTTCTTTTCCTGAATTTTGTTTGAGGAGTAATATTACACTATATAATTGCTAAACTTCTCTGGTTCATTCATTCCTTCATTAATTTGTGTTTCATACTCTTTCAAGATTTTTTGGTGAATTTCTTTGAGTTTGCTTTCTTTCTCCTGGCTTGCCTCTATATCTTTACTTAGAATTTCTACTATTTCCTATAGAATGCAGTTAATTAAATTCTTAGTAGAAGTATTTAATAAAGAATGCATAATATCGCAAGTTGCTTCTGAGTCTTCAAATTATTCTAGATTACAAATAACTTTGTCGGAGTATATTTCTTTCACTTCCTAAGATAATTCTTTCATGCACATGAACAGCTAAGAAAATTCAATGAAGTTTATTTTTCTGACGAGTTGCTCGCAAAGTTGATTTTTAAACAAAACTTTGTACTCTTCTATCTTAGAATCTCTCTATTCTAGTTCTTTAATTAAATTTTGAGTGTTTTAGTTTAACTGATCCATGGATTAATTTAAATTTTGAATTTAGATTTGAAGTTATTTGTTTTAATTTTCGAGATCATCAACCATCTATTTCAAAGCTGGGTTCGAAGTAGATTAGATGCTCTTATAGCATTCATTGCAGTAAAGGTAACATATAATATTCTGTGGATAAGAGCTGTTATAGTATTTTAAGAATTCCTTTGAAATTAAATGAGCAGTGTGAAGATTAAGATAATCATGATTTTAAAGGCAGTTAAAGCAGCTTATTTGCTTATCCTCATATCCTAATTTAATTTAAATTACCATTTTAAATTTTATTCTATAACTGGAAGGCACTTATTTAAGAATATTAACTTAAATATTCAAATTAATGACATAATTAAAAAATCTCTACAAGAGAAATAATCTTAAAATTAATAAAAATACTTTTACTATAAAAAATATATATTCAGAATATTAGAAATTGATAATACATAAATTTTAAAACTTAAAAACATAATAAATGAAGATAACGATCTCAAGTATTATATAATTATATATCCTAGATTTCTACTTAATTGATTTGATAATTTATCCTCTGAAATATTCCTATTTTAATTTATTTGACTTCTGTTTTCATAAAAATATATTTCATTTTATGCTTAATTATTTTTGAATCTTCATCTTTAGTTATAAATTTATATAGTTTTATTCTTAATAAATTATTGATCATTATATCATTATGAGAAAAATTTAATGAAAGTTATGAAAAAGAATAAATAGAAATCATAAGATATAAACCTAATAAAATAAAGAAAGCAGCTTAATTTCTAAAAATAAAAATTCCCTCTATAAATCAAGAATATAATTTTCGTAAATAAAATTCTAAATTTTAACTCTTTTTATTAAATTAATTAATCTTAATTTTATAAATAATTTTATCAAATGAATTGGTTGAATCTATCCTTTTAATATAGCATCCTCGAATAGATGGCGTATTTTGATAATTTGTTATTAATTTTATTTATTATAGAATATAGTTGTTAGTTATTTTGTTATTTTAGCATCTAAATCTATTCTTGATACTCCTTAAAAATTTTTTAATGAATATGCTTAAGTTTGCTATTATATTATATTATTTTATATACGAATATCTATTTCTCTATTGAAACTCAGAATCTGTAAAATATATTCAAGAATGAATATGCTAAAATGTCCTTATTATGCTAAATTATAAATTCGTAGACAGTTTCTCATACTAAAATTAAGCAGATAAGTGTTTATGGGTTTTTTGTTTAATTTTGTAACTCCTAGAGTCCTTTATAATTATATAAAACTTCTCTATTTCTTTAAAATTGATTATCCAAGCAATTTAATCGCCATTTTTAAGCAATTTTTATCATATTGTATTTATTAATCTAAGTTACATAACAAAATCACTATTTATCCTATTTATTTCAGAGTAGAATTTTGAACATCCAATAATTTCTAAGTCACTGTTCTTCAAAGCATATGTTCTTATCTGCATTAAATAAGAGGTTAATTATTAATAATTGTCTGTAAAATAATCTTTAGAAGTTAAAAATTAATTTATATTTATATCCATTCTGTTTAAATGTACTCAACAGAAATAATTGCTAAATATTATAATTAAATTTATCAATTAATTTAATTAAAATTTAAATATCTTTTAATTACAAATTATATATGAATGTGTATTGTTTTTAACATGTTATTTTTGTCTCTTTATTGCATTTGAATTTATAATATTTTATCCTCTATCCACATCTGCATAATTGTCATATTTTATTATAAATAGAAATTTAGAAATTTATAGTTAACAGACTTATCGGGGGGGGGCCTTTCCTCGCCATCCACTTATTTTTCATGAAAATATGAAAAATCACTATCAAGCCTAAAATCAGCCAAAAACACCAAATTTTTAATCTAAATTCAATTTCAGGCGGCCTTTCCTAATCATATTCTTTAATTTGAAAATAGAGCTTTATTTTGTAGAAAACTTGAAGACAAAAAATTGTGTTAGGGCAACTTGATAGAAAGAAGAACAATATTTTATAATAAAACCATTTATTTTTAATATATAATAAAATAAATAACAGCGAAAACATATTACTTGCAATAGATATTTATATGTCGAGATGAAGTTCCTAAATAAGTGCTTTAAGTTATTTAAAGGCTAAGGTCTTGATATTCTATTATGAAACATTTAGAAGAGAATTAGAATAATAGGATTTCATAATTTATCATTACTTCAAAGGAGCAAAGTAAATTTAATAAACCTAAAGACTTTCTCATTAATCTTAGATTATATTGCGATTATGTGATAGGACTAAAAATGAAGAGGACTCGAATATTGTGATATGATAGCTTAGAATACTTTGAATTTATTATTACAATAGATATCTTCAACTTGTGAATGCATCGATTTTTCATAATTACACTGTCATTCCTTTGCATTTTAATTTTTGTGAAATGAAAATTTCACGAAGGTCCTAAATATGATCTAAATTAAAGAATATGAGTAAAGAGAGACCCTTTTTGGGTTTGAATTAGGACCAAAAATTTGCTTTTTAGGCTGATTTTAAGCAAGATAATGATTTTTCTTATTTTCATGAAAAAAGTGGATGGCGAGGAAAGGCCCCCCCGACTTATCATTCCCATATTAATTATATCTATGATTTTTTAATAATTATATTCTTTTTCAAAAATCTATTTTTATACGAATAGTTTTATTTGAAAATTAAAGAACTTTATATCCTTTTTAAATAAAAATTTTATTAAAAAATAAATTAAATTTAGATATGCTTCTCTCAATCAAACTATTTCATTGACATTTCTCTAATGAGTTAGACTTTGTCGAGAGTATTTTTCTTTTCCTGATTTTTGTTTGAGGTGTAATAATTCAAAATATAGTTGCTGAATTTCGCGGGCTCTTTCATTCCTTCATTAATTTGTGTTTCATACTATTTCAAGATAGTATTGTGAATTTCTTTAAGTTTACTTTCATTCTCTATGCATGCCTCAAGATCTTTGCTTAGCACTTATATTGTATCCTGTAGAATGCAGTTTATTTAATTTTTAACTGATTACTTGAATAAAGTAGAAACAGTTTCACAGGTTGTCTCTGTGTCTATAAACTATTCAAGATTTGAAATGACTTAGTTAGAGAATATTTCTTTCACTTCCAAAGAGAGATCTTTCATACACATTAAGAGCTAAGTTATATCATTTAAGTTTATTTTTCTGAGGAGTTGCTCACCTAACTGATTTCCAAACAGAGTTTTGTATTCTGAAATCTAATTATCTCTTTATTCTAAATCTTAGATTAAATTTTGTGACTTTATATTTATTTGAGCTATGGATTAGTTTAAATTTTAATTTTTGACTTTGAGTAGTTTGATTTAATTTTCGAGATCGACAACCATTAATTTCAAAGATTGGTTGTACCTTAATTATATGCTCTTATAGCATTCATTGCAGTAAAGTTCGAATGTAATAGTATATCAACTTTAGCATTTATAAGCATTTAAAAATTCCATAGAATCTAAATAGCCAGCGTGTAGTTAAAGATGTTCGTGATGCTATAGACACTTATAGCAGCTTAGTTTATCCACCTCATCATTTTATAATTTCAAATCAATTGTCATTTTTAATTATATTTGTAGAACTAATAAATAATTTAAAAATATTAAATTAAATATTCAAATGACTGATATAATTATATATAAGATAATCCCTGTGCAACATTTTAAATGAGTTTTTTGTTTTAAAAAATGCAGCCAGATAATAATTAGAAAATTATATGAGCAAGATATATTAAAACTTAAAATTTAAGCAACTATTAAATAAATAATTATAATGGAGAATATATTAGTCTACTTTTATACTTTATTATAGGATAATTAGAAATAGGTGATCGAAGTTTTAGAAATACAAATACGCAAAGTCGAAAAATGCAAGATATTCAATTACAAGTCAAAATCCTTTACAAACTGTAAATATTTTTATAATTAGTTAGCTTAGAAATGCATGTATTCTTAGTGAAATTAGAAGAGAGTTCGTTTAGGGCCAATTATTTTAGCAAATTATTAGAGTATTTCTGTTAGATAAATTGTTCACAATCTGATATCATTATGTATTCCTAGAAATTACCAATTATCTTGTTACATATTTACAGAACTTTCATATTATTAATCATTTGATCAAATCAAGTATTTTGATGATAAAATTTCTCGATTTTTCAATTAGTTATACAATTAAAATATTTAAAATACACTTGATATTACAAAATACCATTCAAGCACTTGATGCAGAACAAATTAATTTCTGTGTCATCTAATACATATTACTCGGGGTATTTGTTACTTATAAGTGTAATATGTTCAAAAAAAATAGCAATGGAGATAATCTCCGCACTTAACGCAAATTACTTTGCCATCTTCTTCTCTAATTTTCACTTTAGGAACCATTTAATTTATTTGAAAAATACTGATCTTATTGAAATTAAATTTTTCAATAATATTTTTTGAAAATTTAAATAAATAAAAGTATAGAAAATTGGGATTAAAATTACTCTTGAGTTTCATTCAAATTTTGATATGAAAATAGATTATTCAAATTTTATAATTAAGCCTATTTCCTTACCCATCCTTTACCCAAAATGAGAATCAAAAGTTTAATTTTTTATTACACTAACTGTTTCATTTTATAATTAATTATTTAATTTTAATAAAAATATTTTTTCATTTATAGTGTATTCATAGAAGCAAAACTATTTTTGAAATCCTTTAGAGATATTAATTTATAATTAGATTATAAAAATATTAAATTAGAAGAAATAAATGTGATTCTATCTACATTCCAATTTATATTTTTATTCAAACTCTCTCCATTATTGTGATAATTAGTTTACATATCTGTTATGCTAAATTCTTAATGCATTGAATATTTTGGATGATTCCATATAATCTCCTTTTTATCAAGTAATAGAAGCTTTATATAATATTGTTATAAATAAAGTTAATAATTTAATATTCGGTAATTAAAATAACAAAATATTTAGAACATTAATCTTTACAAGTAAATAAACTAAATCTAAGATTGAATTTAATATTGATCAAACGATAATCTTATGGTTGAAAATCATTTAAATTTTAAGTATGCATTAAAAAAATACAAAAGCTTAGACAAAATATAAAAATAATAAAGTCAAAGTGATTATATCTAAATCTTCAATAAAAGAATTAATTAAGTTTCATTTTATAAGTATTCTAAAGACTTCATTTAAGATATTTATGAGCTTTTTCTCTGAGTGATCCAAGTTACTCCAATATGGTTTCCTTAGGATTAATCTTCCTCTTATTCTATTGAGCTAATATAAAATGATTAAACTCTTCTATATCTACAGTTCCATCATCAAGCAAATTTTGGTATTATTTAAGAAATTGATCTTGAAATGCATTGAGCTTAGACTCTCTTGTTTTGCATTTCTTTATATCTTTTTTCAATTCCTTTTCAACTTCAGACGCCATGCTCTCTATTTATTTTAACATCATAGTCTATAAACTTTGATTCAAAACTTCACTTGCAGATTCAAAATCTGAATACTTGTAAATTTAAAAATGATAGTCATCTTCGTATAATTCTTTCACCTCTTCGGATAATTCTGAAATTGATACTATGATTTTAGTTATCCCTTTCAAATTTAATCCTTGAATTAATTCTTCACAATCCGAGTCAAAGATAAGCTTCTCATATCCACTAAGTTCTTCATCTTTTTCCTTTATTTCGTTCTTCAAATTCTCTATATTTTAATTCTAAGTTTGTATTGTATTTTTCAAAGTTTGGTTCTCGTCAGTGAGCTCATTAATTTATTATTCTTGATCATCAAATAAGTCTTTGAAATAATTTCAAATTTAATATATTTAGTCGAATTAGTTAAAGCCCTGCAGGGACACATAGAACAATTCAAACTCAAGATATCTAAGGATATTTGACATAATTTTTAGATAGAGTCTCAATATTAATCCCTCATTTAGCTCGATGGAAGGCTCAAACCAAATTTCAGTAGGAGGATATTAAAGTTAGATTAAAAGCAAGAGATTATTTTTGTTAGACTTAGTAACTTCACTCTGATACGTGAGATTTTTTTAATAAAAATAACGAGAGGCATTTAAAAATCTTATCCTAAATACTTTTCTCAATTGAGATGCCGCCTAGGTAAAGGTAGCAACATCCATATTGTTGCCCGCTAAAACACTTCGGTATTTAAATAGTACAGCTATTTATACAAAATTCAGATAGAAAAGATAAGAGTCCTAGCTTCGAGTAGATAATTAATTTAGCGCTTCTTAAGAGTCAACCATTAATTAGATATTCTAATACACTACTGGCTTATTACCAAAATATGTATATAATCAAAACCATTTTCGCTTTTTACTCTTAAGATTTCTGAATATAGCCATTCTTTTAACTAAAAATGCCTTGATTTTTATTTTTTTAATTTATAATGAAATAATTTTACCTTTTCAATATCTTTGTCAAGCATTTGTCGCAATAAAAGCCCAGGGGGGGGCCTTTCCTCGTCATCCACTTTTTTCATGAAAATATGAAAAATCACTGTCCAGCCCAAAATTAGCCAAAAACACATATTTTTTAGTTCTAATTCAATTTCAGGGAGGCTATCCTGATCATATTCTTTAATTTAGAATATAGAGCTTGACTTTTAAAAGCAGTAAGACAAAAAAAGTTATTTTTAAGCCAACTGTATAGTCATATTAGTTTTTTTAGAATAAAATAAAAATATGTTTTAAACACATAAGATGAAAGATAACCACGAGAACTATCAATGCTAAAAAAGACATTTAATGTTAAGATGAAATATATTTAAGCATGCTCTAAGCTATTTAAAAGCAAAGGAATGATATTCAATTATAAAATATTTTAAAAGAGAACAAGAGTAAATTGGATTGCATATTTATAATGGAACCAAAGAAAAATACGTATTTATAAAAAAATATTGACTCAGATATAATTTTTAGCTAAGATTATGTTTTTAAAAGAACTAAAACGAAGAAAACTCAAATACTATGATATGGAGATTTAGAGTACTTTGAATAAATTTAATACATTAGATATCCTCAATATGTGAATGCATCGACTTAATTTTATGATATTGTTATTCCTTTATAAATTAATAAATTATAAATGAATAATTTCTTGAAGGTTCTTATTTTTTTTCTAAATTAAAGAATATGATCAGGATAGCCTCCCTGAAATTGAATTAGGACTAAAAAATATGTGTTTTTGGCTAATTTTGGGCTGGACAGTGATTTTTCATATTTTCATGAAAAAAGTGGATGACGAGGAAAGGCCCCCCCCCAAAGCCCAATAATTTATTTTCTAATTCATAATACTTAAAATTTTGTGGATTCTCTGTTGTTATGTTAGTTGAATAATAGCAGTGTAATTATTAATTTTATGAATGAATTATATCGCATCTGGAGCATTTTACACTCTGATATTTATTAACTGATAAATCTATTCTAAGACTCATTATTATAGCTAAGAATTTTCTTGATGCAGAGTATTAATTTAAATAATAAAGTTTGAACTATTGCATAAAGTCAGTTATAAAAAATGCTTTAATCTTACAACTTCACCTGTTCTATAAATCATAAGATTTACTCATTTTATTTTAAACATCACAAATTGCTATCTCAATAACAAAATATGATACACTTGCCCAACTTTATTCCATTATCTCTTTCATAACTTTAATCTTTGAAAAAAAATTAATCCTAAAAATTCCAAAGATCATTATTTTTTAGATTTAATTATCAAATTTTATATTCAAAATTAAGAAATACCAAAATCTTATTGTAATTTTATTACTTGTTATAACTTAATTTACGTTATAATTTGGACAAGTAATAATATCTTGGATATAGTTTTTATTTTTTATTTTTATTTATTATAATATAATTTATCTTCACTAAATTATGTTTTGCAAATAAATTATAATTATATTTTATTTATTAAAGATATGCAATTATATTTATTTATAATATATGGATATATATTTTTGTAATTATAATTTCGGAATATTTTAATATTAATTTTAAACTATTTATAATTTAACAAATATAAAATACTATATTTACACGTGCACTAAAAATCTTAATAAGAGAAGGTGGAGTCCTTTTGGAAAAGGTGCAGACAATTTAAAAATTGAGACTCCCTCAAGTTGCTCATGCCAAATAGTTAAAGGATAAATTATATAGTTGAGGACATAAATATTATTGCAATGATTAATTCCAAGTGAAGCGAATATATGAGCTTAAGGAGAGCAGAAAAAGCCTTAAAAATACTACTTAATTTAAGAAATTATCAACATATTTTACAAAAGTTAATTTAATGACGAATGAACTTTCGCATATAACTATCAGAAATAGCAAAAAAAAAGCATAAATTAAGCATTTTTTAATTGCAAGTATCATTTAAAAGCTGGAAAAGCAAAAATAGATTTAGCATAAAGAGTTTAAATAGACTTAGAAGTTGAATCCATGATTCTAACTACCACACTAAAAATGCATATAAATCATAATTCATTCTTAATCTATAAGCAATTATAAAAACATAATTAATATTTTAATTTTTTCATTTATAATTTAAAAAGGAAATTTAACTTCAAATAATTATTTTACATTGAGAAAAAAATTTACACAAAAAAGTAAATGAGGATAAGAGTAAATTAATTATAAAGTTTTAAGTTTTTAAAATAAAATTTAAAAATGGATAAATTAATTTTATATTGCCATATTAAATTAAATTTATGTTCAAATTTAACCTAATTGATAAAATAATGGGAATTAGTATTTTTTAATTAATATATTTATATTTTAAATTAGATTTTAAATATTCATAAAATACACTTAAGAGAGTGAGTTATAGAAATTATAATATAATAAATTTAAAATGGTTTTAAAAATTAATACAGGAAATGAGTCAGGAGTAGTTAAATGCGATACCTGCAAGCAGTGCAATTAAACTGAATTTTTCCATTTCTATTCTACTTAATGAAGGGGCATAAATTAAAAATGCCAAAGTCAATATGAAAACACAAACTACTCAGAACTTAAAGACAAAGAAGTTAAAGCTTACTGCAGCTAATGCTTTTAGCAATTCATAAAAACGCAGCCTTACATATAAAGCATAATTAGAGAGAGCAATCAACTTATCGAGAATCAAAGATCTCAGATTTAAAGTTTCAACAAGAAAGTTCAAGCGATGGAACTAGAGATCCAAACAAGAAACTAGCAAATTAACCATTTCTAGGAATTGACTATAAATTCAGATGGCGTGTCTTTAGTTAGATCTTTGAACATTAAAGATCTAATCCAACTTGTAACTTGCCTAAAAGAAGTCGCATGTGAAATATAAGGCATTTATAAAAATGAAGAGGAATGCTCTAAATTAAAACTTTTTGACAATATCTAAAATTCTTTTAAAGAAATAAGCAAGAGTCTCAGAAATGGCTTTCATGGGTACATTTTAGAAGTTTTAACTGAGGCTGAGAAGATGATTATGAAGGATCTAAAGTAATGCAGAGAAAATGAGAATAAATTGAGAGCATTCGATCAAGAAGTAAGTCACCAGTACAAAAATCTGTTTGAGGACAAGGTCTTGGATGATTCATAATTCAAAAATTTCTCTCAAAACTAAATTGATAATCTTAAGATAAATCTGAAAGAGAAAGTCATTTGCAAAATAATGTTAGTGGGTGAAATGACATAAAAGCAACTTTATGAGTGATAATCAGAATTTTTAATTAGTTCAAATCTGAAAGATCAAAGAAGGCTTACTAAGAAGTAGAACATATTCTAATTATTTTCTAAATAGATTAATTTTATGATAATATTAATTTTATTTAAATATTTAAAGAATTCAACCACTTAAACTTTACCAATAATCTTATTTAGACAATTATTTAAATATCTTTCGTTTAACTTAACATTAATATTTCCTTCAAAGATTTGGAGATAGCGCTTTCTCCAATGAATAACCTAAGAAAGATTAATTTCATATTATTAAAAAGTGGTTACTTTATCATGGATATGAAACAATTTTGTGATAAGCTGAACTTTTAAATACAAAACGAATAATATTTATTATTTTAAGCCCTATTTTAAACGCTGTGAAATTAAGAAGGAACAGATGAAAATAAATTTTCATGAAATAAACATTTATAACCTATTTTTATTGATTTAGTTTGAAGGTAGAAAATAATTTTAAGTGCTTCATTATTTGAAAAAGAAAACATATTATATATATTCTAATAAAATTTTGGGGACTTTAATTAATAAGTTAATAAGTAACAATTCCAAAGACATATTTCGATAAATATCTTCAATGAAATTTTTGTTTTGACTTAATTTGTTTGCGATATTTATCTTATAATTTGATAAAGCTTGTTGAAGTAAAAAATAAAAGAAGTTTATATTTAACTTAAAATTTGTCAATTCTTAATTAAATTTATTTGCTAAAATTATCTCTTCAGTACTCTATAATTAATATAACAGTATTTTAATAAAAATTAATTTACAGCTCAAATACTATAAGGTAATTGTGATCATATTTAAACAAATCTATTTATTTAATTATTTCTAACTTAGAGTATTTTGCTTGTCTTGGCGTTTAGTTTAATTTCTTTGTTTAAGATTTTGTTTTTTATTTGAATTCTTTGCAGATATATTGACTCTTATCAATTATACTTACTTTTTCCCTTTGATATTAAGCTTATTATGAAATAAAGTATTGACTTACTTATAATATTTTGTTAATTCTTGCTAACTTTCCGTATTAACTCAGCTCTATTCTAAGTATCAGTTTCATGTTGAGGAGTTTCATCTTGTCTATGATATTATCTAAAAAAACCATATTAATAAAAAAATCATGGGTTATTTTATGTGAAATAGGGCCCAACTCAATTAGTGCCTTCAAAATAAGATAAAAAGCGAAATGGTTTACTAACCTCTTTTTGAAATACTTTAAAAGAGTATCATTAGAGAAGATAGAAGTGATTATGAATTGCGCACTCAGTCATTATGAAATTTTAATGTAAAATTGAAATTATTTATCGATTCTTTTAAAATAAATCCCTATTGAGCCTCAAATCATTCAAAAAAAATCTTGATTATTAATTCCAATGATTATATAATCGTATTTGAGCCACATTTAAATTAATGAACTAGAAAGAATTCCAAGAATTATTATGATATATTTATATATTCTCTAAATTATGCTTCGTTCATATCATTTATATTAATGTAATAATTTAATTCTTTATTTTAATTTCTATTAAATGATCTACTTATATAAATTTTTTTCAATTATTTTTTAAACTTAAATTCAAATATATGTGCTTCCAATTTTTAAACTATAAAAATTAAGTTTAAGATTAATACTATAAATTTATGTGAGCTTATTTTACCTAGAATTTAAATCAACCTCTAAATTATTATGCACTATATATTATTTTAAATTATAAGAAAAATTTATTTAAAATTTTTTTAATTAATTAATTTATCACATTACTCCAACCTAGCCGCCACATATACTCATTTACATTCCCATAAAAGCTGTGCTCCTACTTTATTTTCAAATACTTTTCGTCTTCAAAATTCTCATTCCATAAGCTACTTCTAAACCATTTGTTTTATTTGAATGATATCAACAAGTACTTTTTCCTTTTCAAAAATATTGATTTTATTCTTTCTCTGTTCTCTGTAATCTTTCAATAATTCTTCATCCAATACATCCTCCTTAAAAATATTCAATAATTTGTGATTGAATTCATCTTCTTAATGTATCATGCTTTATTCATATAATCTGCAATCATCCAAATCCTTGGAAATAAACATTTGAGCTTGCTTTAAATTCTCTTGAATTACATAGTGGAAAATATCCTTAAATTTGGAATTGAGCTCTTTAAATGTTGGATCAGTAATCGCATTTTGTTCAAGCTTTAAACAGATATCGTCTTGATAAATACTCTTAAAGATAAGAGAACTTTATTTTATGCAAGACAAGAGTTAGGATACAACCTTAAAGTCAATAGATCTGGCTCTATTTTCAAAGTCTTAAATTGCAAGGTGCTCTTCGTATTATTTGAGCTTCTAGTCTCTAATTTGAATATCTCTCTCCAAAATTTTGATCCTTTCTGTGAATTCTATATTTTAAGCTTCGAGTCTCTCTATTTTGTATTTTTGCTATTCTGCAATTTCCTTGAAATACAACTGTGCTAACAAAGTTTTATGGAGACATTTGCTGCAATATATTTCAATCTCACTGTTATGAAGTAATCTGTACTTTTAGTTTAATTGTCTCTCGAAATACTTTTCATTAGAATTCCATTTGAAATCCTTGTAGCAATGAAGCTATTCTTCATTATCGTTTGTCTATTATTTACATATCTGGCATTTAATTTAGCGAAAAGGGTTCTCAATGTTAATGAACAACATTCTATTTAAAAAAGTATAATTATAATAAATAAATCATACATACAAATATATATATCCTCATACTTTTTAAATATTCAAAAAATAATCAATTGTTCCTATTTTTGGAATGAGATATTTAAAATTGAGTTATTTAGTAAATTTGAAAGTTTTAAAATAGGATTTTTTATTTGGCACAAGCCGATTTGATTGGGGATGAAAATTTGAAGGTTATTATTCAGAGACTCTTTCGCGTTGCATTTTATTCTCTTTGAGGAGATATAGTTTAGTAATCTGCCGATGAAAAATATTTGCATATGATTAATAAAAGGGAGTGAGGGTTAAGGTGAGACCCGAATCTGTGCGAGAAGAAAACTACTCCTCAAGTTGGATCCCTGATTCCCACAAGGATTATGATAATGTTAAATTGTCAAGTGAACTCAGGTGCTACGAAAGGTTAGTGTTTGGCATTGATTAAGGTCTTCAATGGTGATATTGGAATTATTCTAATAAATGCCATCTGAATATTATTTCGCGTCAGAGGCAGGATATCCTAGAGTTTACTTGCCAGCTTTTTAGTATTTTTGAGTCTCCTAGATTTCAATGGAGGCAATGTGCGACTTCTATTTGCTACTTCAAGGTTTGGTACGCGCCTCCTAAGCCCACAGGAGATTTTTAAAGTTCTTAAACTCTTTAAATAATTTAGGATTTATGTTCTTGAGCTTCAATTCTTACAAATAAATGAAAAAAATTATTTCACTCCATAAATGTATTTTAGTTATTTTAACCTTCCAATTAAATCTTAAGAATATTTGAACTCAAGTAAATTTTATATTAACAATACAATTAAACAGATAATCTCTAATAAAATTAAAATTTATATTTAATTATTCAATTAAGAAGCTTATTTGTCATTTCTTTAATAAATTGAACTTTCTCGAGAGAGCTCTTCTTCCCTTTGATTTTTTATTCGTTGTATTATTGAAGTAAGTAATTACTAAATTTTTGGTGAACTTCGCTCATTCCATCATCAATTGCCTCTTCATATTTCTTTAAAAACTTTGTGTGCAATTATTTAATCTTTCTTTCATTTTATTAATTGACCTTTATGTCTTTGCTAATCTTCTATTCAATTACATTTAAAATATTGCATAATAAATTCTTTAGAGTATCTTTGAAAGTCTAGACAATTATTTCACAGCTCTCTTCAGAATTATCGAACTTAAAAAGCTCAGACTAGATTTCTTCACTGTATTACTCCTTTATTTCTAATGAAAGCTCTTTCATGCACATGAACAGTTCCTATATCTCTTAAAAATTAATTTGTTACAAAAGATATTTGCATTGCTTATTCCCAACCAAATCCTGGTACTCTCTTACCTCTTTACTTTTTTATTCAAGGCTATCTTTCAGAATATCTACATCTTTATTCAACTGTTAAATAAGTTTTTGTCGTTCGATTCCTTCATTTTTAAATTTCAAATTATTGCTTTCAAACTCCTTAATCTACTGATTCAAATATTAATTACTTCTTGGTAAAACATTTCTGAGACATTCATCACAATAAAGGCACATTTGAATATTATGTTTTGCATTAGAGTCAAAGAGCTACTATATATGCATGGAGTTCTCCATTTCTTCGTAAATGTGAAGATTGGTAGAGCTAGATCGCCCGCACTCAGAGCAAATTGAAGATTTCTATAGTTTTAACAAAATCACCATAATAATTTTAGGAGGAGGGATGGAAGTTCACACCCCACCCACTTTAAGATCAAAATATTTTGAAAAAACGCTCAAATAGGAAAAAATATGCTAAATATTTCATATGATCACGAAAAAAGATTTCAAAATTACCATGAGGATCAAAATTTAAGATTACAAAATTTTTAAAAAAAAAATTTTAATTTAAATTAAGGGATTTTAATTTATTAAAATGTGATTTAAAGGGATAAAACTATTTTCAAATTTTAGTCAAAGGCCCTTTTTTAAAAAATTGATATTAATTTAAAATTTCTTTTACTTTACTTCTTTTTTAATTATTTTTATTAAAAATAAATGTTTTTTTTTACATTTTAATTATTAATCCCCCTTTCAGTTTATAAAAATTAAATCTTATTATTTTTACAAACATTTTTCCCAATTTTAAAATTTAAATTTTTAAAAAGAAAAATTGACAAGAAAAGGTTTAATAGATGAGACCCCCATTCTCTCTTTTCCTCTCTCTCTCTCTCTCTTTTCTTTTCTTTCTTTCTCTTTCTCTCTCTCCCCTCCCCCTCTTTTCTTTCTCTTTTTCCCCTTCCTCCCCCCCTCTTCCCCCCCCTCCCCCCCAAATTTGTTTGAAAAATTTTTAAAAGTACACTTTTGTTATTTTAAAATATAAATTTAACCTATCAATATATAAAAAAAATTTTCAATTTAAAATATATTTTTTAAATTTAAAAATTTAAAAATTTTTTTTAAAAAAAAAACTTGAATTTAATAAAATTTAAAATTTTAAATTTTTTAAAAAATATTTTAAAAAGAAAAAAGGACCCTTTTAATTTTTTAAAACCAAATTAAATTTTTTATCTTTTTAAAAAAAAAAATTTAAGGGAAAAAAAAATTTTTAAAAATTTTTTTCTTTTTTTAAAAGGGGTTTGAATTTTTTCCCCGAATTTTTTTTTAAAAATTTACAAATAATAAAAATTAATTCCTTTAAATTTTAAATTTTAAAATAATTTTAACTTTTGAATATTTTAAAATAAAAAATTAAGTTTTTAAAATTAAATAATGGGTTATAACTAAAATAACAAAAAAGAAAAAAAAAAATTTTAAAGAAATATTAATTTTCAATAATTTATTTTTTTAAAACTTTATATTAAAAATTTTTAAAAAAACTTTTCAGTTTTTTTTTGAAAAAAATTAAAAAAAATAATTCCCCTTTTTTAAAAAGAAAAAAATTTATACTGAAACCCCTTGGGAAAAGCAAAAATTCCCTAAAACTTTTTTAAAAAAGGGTATTTGTACTTTATTTTTTAAAATTCCCCCAATTATCCCCCTTTCTCCTTTGAAAAAAAATGTAACTATTCCCAACCCCCTAAAAAATTCTATAAAAAGTTTAAAAAAACAGTCCCCAAAATTTTACAGTAAAAGTTCCCTTCCAAACCAAAGTAAAAATTAACCCGAAAAAATAAAATTTTTTTTTAAAAATCAATAAGTTATTTTATTTTTTAACTATCATATTTCATTTATTCTATTAGATTGAATAATTTAGATCACATTTAAACTGCAAATATTTTAATAAAATTAAAGTTTAAATTCAAAAAATTTAAATTTAAAGGGAAAAAATTAAACAATTGATTTTTAAAAAAACTTAAGTTCAAACTAAATTTTGAATTAATTGGATACATTTATAAAATGATTTTTTTAAAAAAAAAATAATTAATTTTTAAATTTTAAAAAAAAGGATTTTTTAAAAAAATTTTTTTGAAATAAAAATTATATAACTAAAAATTTTAAACTTGATTTAGCGAAAATTTTTTTTTTAAAACTACTGCTGTTAATGTTCGTTATCTATTATCGATCTGCTTTCCCCTTGTAGCTCTTCAATCTCCTGGCAGTTGAGAAAAGTGTTTTTGGGGGGGGTCTAGGGCTCATTGGATAGCGCTTGCAAAATTAGGTGGACTTTATCCTTTCGGACCCTCTATCTGCTCTCCCGATGGAGTTAACCGAACTTTAATGTGGCAGGTGCCAATTATTCATAAATGCAACCTCCTAATATAATTGCCATCACAAATTGAGGATTCAGCCAAAGTGCACAGGATCATTGTTTTTCCCCTTGAGATGAGATTCCCAATGATACCCATATTGCTAGGGTTTAGATAATAAAAATTAATTTGAATTTAGAGATACTTTATTTAAAAATTATATCATACTAAAAAAACAACAATGTGAAGCTGATTGACTTTGGATTTGCTAAAGAATATAAAAACTAAAATTATTTGAACTATAATAGAGGAAAAAAGTTTTTTTTAGAGAAGGAGTTCATAGTATCTGAGAAACAGAATGGTTTATAGGAATTATTAAAAGTTAGACATGGTTTTTCTTAATTATCGGACGTTATAAATTACACTTTTTAAAAATAAATTAATTAATTGTGCAAATTAAAAAACCTCAAATCCGGGGAGGGTTCGAACACCGTCCTCCAATCATAAATCAGACTCAATAGTAGGAATACCATTGAGCGGAGCGAAGTCTATTTATATGGAGGACGGTGTTCGAACTCCTCCCCGGGTTTGAGGTTTTTTAATTTGCGAAATTAAATTAATTTTTTTTAAAAAGTGTAATTATAAGTCCGATAATTAAGAAAAACCATGTCTAACTTTTAATAATTCCTATAAACCATTCTGTTTCTCAGATACTATGAACTCCTTCTCTAAAAAAAACTTTTTTCCTCTATTATAGTCAAATAATTTTAGTTTATATTTTAGCAAATCCAAGTCAATCAGCTTACATTGTTGTTTTTATTGATATATTTTTAAATAAAATCTCTAATTATTAATTTTATTATCTAAAAACCCCAGCAATATGGGTATCATTGGGAATCTCATCTCAAGGGGAGAAACAATGATCCTGTGCACTTTGGCTGAATCCTCAATTTGTGATGGCAATTTAAATTTGGAGGTTGCATTTATGAATAATTGGCACCTGCCACATTAAAGTTCGGTTAACTCCATCGGGGGAGCAGATAGAGGGTCAACGCACAGGATAAAGTCCACCTAATTTTGCAAACGCTATCCAATGAGCCCATCGCCCCAATGGACATTTTCTCAACTGCCAGGAGATTGAAGAGCTACAAGGGGAAAGCAGATCGATAATAGATAACGAACATTAACAGCAGTAGATTTAAAAAAAATTTTCGCTAAATCAAGCTTAAATTAGTAATATTACATTAGTTTAATGAGCCATATAGACACTTTTTAACTGCTGATTAAATTATCCTCAATCTATATTTAAATTCACTCCCTCAGCTATTACAAAGTCATCTATACAATTTGGATTATTTCAAAAAAAGAACTTTTTTCCTTTTCAAAACATTGATTCTTCTCACTCTAATCTAAGAGCATGCGATAGAATTTAAAAGAATTTTTTTAAAAAATAAAAAAACACAATTATTCTTGTAGAATTTCTTTTGAATAATGAAGTAAACTAGATAATTATCGTAAATTTAATAAAAAATGTTTGACTTACTCGAAGATAACAGAGGAGCTCGACCTAGCCAATCCAGCAACCTAGCCATCAGCCACCAAAACCAGTTCCACCACTCTATTTCTTAACCCTCTTACTGAACTTGGGTGAGGTCTCTCGGACTTGCCGTTGGTTAGAGCTGGATATGGGCGAGGGAATTTTGAGCTCTATCTCCACCGCCATTAAGATTGAGGTTGGCTCCTGTCGCTTACTGAGTGCTGGTGCAGTTCTTGATGGTGTGGTTGCAGGAATCTCTGTGTCTAGCTCCCATTCCAATTCTGTCCAAAAAATATTTTTGCTTAAAGATTGATTTGATCTTCAAGGAAAGCAGACATTATGTATTAAATTAACTATAATTATCTAGTTTACTTCATTATTCAATAGAAATTCTACAAGAATAATAGTGTATTAAAAAAACGATTTATTTTAAAATCTCTATTATAATTGCTCATCTAATACACACTCTTTCAATAGAGTTAAGAGTTTTGACATAAAACCTCATCTTGAATAAGCGTGTTTAATTATTATAATATACATTCTTCCAAATCCTTAAAAATAAATCTTGTGCCAATATAAATTCGTATCTAAAACGAAGTTGTTAATATCTTTCAATGTTGGTGTTGATTCTTTTAATTACTAATTATTTTTAAATATTCATTCTTAAAAAGAGTATTTTGAATTCTTATTATGATAAGATGCAATCAGAAATAATAAATTTACTCTATAAAGTTCAAGCATAAATTATTTTTTATTTTAATTTCATGATTGTATCCAAATTTAATATATAATTTTGAATTTTATTTTAATTAATTTAAAGTTACTTAATCATTTCTTTAAATTATTGTTTTTAATTTAGATATGATTAAATTTTACTTATTATATTAAAAATAAAATATCTTAACTATTTAGATTTAGAAACTAACATACTGATACAGAAGTATTTTTATAATTTAGTGCAGTTTTTAATGACAATCATTTTTCGAGTTATATTTAGATTCTATAGTAAGTTTTCTTTTATTAAACTAAACATAAATCTAGAGTACTAAATTTATTTAATAATTTAATAATTAGTTAGTTATCAATTTATGAAACAGAAATTTCTTATATTTAAAAAAACCTCTTCGAGAAAAGATAATGAAATGAAGTTTAGGGAGTAGTCAGATTTTACAGTAATGACCAGCTTCGCTCTCTTATTAACATTGTAAATTAGTAAATAGAAAGAAAATTAAATCAAGAGAATCAGTTTGTTAGAGAAGAAGAGAGAGTTAAAAATTATTTTAATATAAATAATAAAATTGTGCACTTAGATCTAAATAGAAATCAAATTTGAATTGAATTTTAAACTAATTGATCAATAAATTAAATATTCTGCCATCAATCCGAACTCCTAAATATATTTGAATTTAGATATATTATAATTAAATGATGGAGATAATCTCTAACTAAATTAAATTTTTAAATTGAATAATTCATTTAAGCAATTTCATGGCCATTTCTTTGATAAATTGAACTTTATCAAGGGTGCTCTTCTTGCCTTTTATTTTCTTTTCGTTGTATTGCTGAAGAATGTAATTGCTAAATTGTTTGTGTGCTTCATCCATTCCATCATCAATTACTTCTTGATACTCTTTCAAGAATTTCATGTGCATTTATTTGATCTTCCCCTCGTTAGATTAACTAACCACTATGTCTCTATTAATCTTCTATTCGATATCAGACAAGATAATGTTCAATATATTCTTTAAAGAATCTTTGAAATGTGAGGCAATCACTTTGCAAGTCTCTTCCTAATTATCAAATTTTGCAATCTCTGACTAGATTCCTCCTTCCTTGTATTGCTCTTTAATTTCTAATGAGAGCTCATTCATGCACATGAACAGTTACTGTATCTCCTTGAAATTAATTTGTTTCAAAATTTCTTCGCATTATTTACTGCCCACTAAATCCATATATTCCTTTAGCTCTTCACTCTTTTATTCTAGACTTTCTTCCATCTCAGTTTTTTCTTGAGTTAGTTCAAAAATTCTTCTTTGTCTCTCAGTTTTTTAGTTTTATAGTAACTAAATTTAGTTATCATAGTCCTTAATCAACTGCTTAAAATACTAATTATCTTGAGTAAGAGTATTTTAGAGGCATCTATCACAATATAGTCTAACTCGAAAAGTGCTTTTAGTCTATGATTTAAACAACTACTCTAGTTAATTAGAGCTTTGAGATTTTAAGTAAAAGTGAAGATTATTATTGCTAGGAAGTTTGCACTCATAGCAAATTAAAGATTACTCTGCTTTTATCAAAATTACCATAATTAAATTAATTATAATTATTTTTGCAAAGAAACTAATACTAATTAAAGAATTATGGGAGTAAGGAGTAAACCCTAAGGGCAGAAAATAATCGCCAAAGGTAATCTAATTCTGAAGCCCGGTCCTCTCTCATTACATCTCAATCTGCAGCCATACATGGGAGAAAATGTATTTCAAGCGATGTCAGTCATGATATGATAAAAAATCACATCTAGCTTACCAAATTAATCCATCGGAGTTAAAATACCTTCATTAAGTAACATGGTGCATACAACAGTGGTCAGGCATCACATAAAGACCTGCTGCTTGTTGAAATACGTATCTTGCTCATATCCCACCAGTTTAACTTGAGGATTTCTACCTCAGCATTGCTCCAGAGTCCCATAACTCCTTCACTAGGAGTCACTAATCTAGGGCCAGCAGGTGGCGACTTGAGACATAATTAAGTTATCTCACGGCTTCAGGGTTCTTCACAATCTTAGCAACCCTCCCCTATATGACACACTACAGCATTTACCTCGAATTACTAAATTAGATCGCCTTCAGGGGATTATTCACGTAACCGATGAAGAGAATAACGGCTGGCTGATCTCTCTATCCCATCCGGGCCTTGACTTTCACTTTCTAATTTAATAAGAAACTATTATAATTCATTTAGATATTTTAAATATTTAAACTTCGTAACCAAATTAAAATAATATAACTCAGATTTATTAAATTATTTTAATTATAGCAGTTTTATAAAATACTTTAAAGATAAAAAAATCTCAAGAACTTAATATGTCTATTATATAGTTATTTAATAAAAATATTGATAATATTTTTTAATTTATAGAATATCTTTGATAAATTCATACAAAATTATATTTAAGAATTTTTAGGTTAATTTCCTATTTGAAAAGTTTTGCAAATAAAAAAATTAAAGGTTATTTTCTTTAATTCATTTTATATTTTTAATTTTAACAACTAAATTTCTCATAATTTATCTTAGTAATTCTAATTCAATTATTTATGCAACTAAAAAATTAATATCAAGAGATAGAAAAACATCAATTAATTATAGTATTTTATAGATTATCGACAATTTAAGATCAAATATAAATTTTAAATAAATTGGAATAATAAAATAAATATAAAATTTATTTAAAATTTGTTAAACTAATTAAGGCACTCTAATTTTAAGTAAACTGTTGCATTAATCTTACCGAGCCTCATAGATTCTTTGATCTGCTGATAGAATTATCTCTGTATTTCAAATTCCCTCCCTAAGCTGCTACTAAGCCATCTATTTAACTTGGAGTATCTCATCTAGAACCTTTTCCTTTTCAAAGACATTAATTTAGTTTCTTTTATTGTTTTTATAATTTGTGAATAATTGATCGTCTAACACACCCTCTTTCAATAGAGTTAAGAATTGTTGGACATTACTCCTCATCTTAATTTTCATTTTTGATTCTTATAATTTGCATTCTTCCAAATCTTTGAGAATAAACTCTTGAGCCTATTTTAAATTCTCTTCTCTAACGAATTTGAAAATATCCTTAAATTTGGTGTTGAGATCTTTAAATACTGCATCAATAGTTTCATTTCTCTCGATCTTTAATGAAATTTTGTTTTGATAAATGTTCTTAAACACTAGTGAAGTTTGTTTCAAGCAAGCTAAGAGTTGAGATATGACTTTAAAGTCAATAGATCTGCTGAGTTCTTCTAAATTTTGCTTAGCAAGCAGTTCTTAGAATTTACTGATCTGCGATTTCTTAATTTGAATATCTCTCCAAGGATTCAATCCTCTAAGCGAAATCTAAGTTTTGAATGGTAAGTTGCTATACTGTCTTCGTATGCTATTTAGTTATGTCCTAGAAATACTCTTGAGATTCCAGAATTTAATGAAGGCATTTAGTACAATAGACCTTAAACTATAAAAATTTTAAGTCAAAGTACTTTGTGTTTTGGTATTAGCTGTAGCACTTATAATTTCTACTCCGTTTTATGTAACTATAACAATGGAGATATTCACTCTAATAGAATTGATTGCACTCGTAGCAGGAAACAGTACCTATGGGATCTGCTAAATCTAATTTCAAAGGCATTTTGTTTAATATTATAATCATTATGCTTTCATCAAATTAATATACTCATAATAATTATACTTTGAAATTAAATTAAAGTAGATTCTAATAATAATAAAAATCATGACATGAAGTTTGGTAGCAGTTTGCTCTCCTTCGTCTGCACTTAAATAGATTTAGAAACTAATAATTTTTATGAGAGACTCTATTGCAGTTTATAAAAGCTTAGCATTTACGCGTTGGAAACATTTTTTTTCTTTATTGTAAATCTAAGCTGTGTTCACTCGCACAAATTTTAAATAATTTTAAGATCCTAGAATATCTAAAAATAGTTTAATTATATAAGATACTTTATCAGTAACTTTTGAATAAATTTTTCTTTAATTATTCAGATAACTTATTCTCCAATAATTTCTCAAATATATTTTAAATATTCAATAATTTAATTTTCATTCTTTAAATATTTTTATAGAACCAAATCTTTATTATTACATTAAATTATTTTTCATAATTTAATCTCTTAAAAATTTATTTAAAGCAATACTCTTAAATATAATATATTTATAATAAATTTGTTTTTAATTAATTAATTTCGATAATCATAGCCTTAATTATTACATTTAAATTCTCATTAATAAGTAATACCTTGAAATTATTAAGAAGCAAGTATACACAAAATCTAAAATTTAGACATTTCTAATAACTTTATGAAAAATATTGAAACAGAGTTTTATCTAACACAACCACGATTTTAAATTTTTGCATTCTTAAATTATTTTATTAATTTTAAATGTTAATCCTAATTAAAATAAATTTTTTATTAAGCAATAGAAAGTGCTCTAACTAATTTGTGATTAGATGAAAATTTAATTACTGTTTTGACAAGGTTAAGCCATCGTAATCATAGCATAAATTATAATGCATTATAGTATTTAATAAATATATCTATAATATTAAAAAAATTTAAAGTTTTTTTTTATTTATTTTCTTGCACTTTTCATCTTGGAAAGTTTAATTTATCTAAATAAGGTTTTAATATTTAATTTGTATTTTTTATTATTTTAGTTTTAATAAATTTTATGAGAGTATGGAATTTATATGGAAAATACAAAAATGAATTATAATTTTTGCGCAAGATCCTTCATAATAATTGAGAAATCAATTGCTGCTCAAAATAGTTAGAGCATAAATATTGGAAATTTGAAAATAAAATATTTCCTAATAGTACCTTTCTTAAAAATTATAAACTATATTAATATCTACTTTTTGCATTTGATTACAGTTCTCTGCAATCAGATATAGTGGTCACTTTCCTTATTAGTATCTAAATAAGGTCAATAATATTTCTGAATAGAATTCTGATGCACAAAATTTTTAATGATCCAATATAATAATTAAAATTAACAGTTCTTAAATAATAAAAATATAAATTATCTTGTTTAGCTATCACTCTTTTAATAAATATCAGTATAGGAAACAATTTTATTTTCTAGATTATTCACTATAATAGAATTTACCTAATTTTTTTAAATAAATTAAATTGAAAGAATTTTGAATAAAAATTAATTATTTTAATTAAATTATTCAACTAAAGACTCTTAATGCCATCAACTTGATTTACTAAATTTTATCGATGATTCTTTTTTTATCTTTGATTTTCTTTTCGTTGTATTCTTGAATAAATTAATTGTTAAATATTTGAGTCTCGTTGACTCTTCCATCTTCAATAACTTCTTTAAATTCTTTCAAAAATTTATTTTGAAGCTATTTGAGCTTGCCTTCTTTCTTTTAGCTGGATTCTAAATCTGTTTTAATCTTCTATTCTACTTCAAACAATGTATTATCCAAGAATCTCTTTGTTGAAACTTTCAAATAAGATGCATTTAATTGGCCACTATCTTTTGAGCTATCGAATTTTACAAGATCACAATGGATATGTTTTTAGTATAATTCCTTGATTTCTTGTGAGAGTTTTTTCATGCACAAGAATAGCTCAGAAATCTCCATATAATTAATAGCCTACACGAATTATACAACTTCATTATTTCCTATAATAGATTAATATTCTATGACTTGTATGCTTGATATTTCAAGTTTATCGGTCAAGCTACTTATGTCTTTATTTAATTGAGCAAGTAGGTTTTTTTAATCTTAAATTTAATGTTGAAGTTGAGAGATATCGCGCTTCTAATTTTGAAAAATTTTATTAAAAACTTAATTATTCTTTGTTAGCATATCATAGAAGCATTAATCGCAGAAAAGGCTTACTTCAATTTTATGGCACTCTGAATCATCCAAGATCTTTTTTATCTCTTCAGTGCTCTTTGTAGCCATATAAATATTCATTTTATCAAATTACTTCTTGCACAAGGAGCAACATCCTTTCGCCCTATTTTCTGCTTATTCCAACTTGATCTAAAGAATCATAATTATTTATATATTTATAGAGAAATATTTCATAAATTAATACAAAAATTAATTTAAATAAAGAAGCTTCCAAAAATTAGCTTTTAATAATTATAAACTTAAAAAATAGTATTAAGATAAAATAGATTTTAAAATTAATAAAATTAATACATCTCTATAATTTTATAAAAAATCCAAAGGGGGTGCTCCTGCACCCTCAACTACCATCTTTTAACCGAAATACACTATTTGAACTGAAATAGTGTCCTTACTCTGAAATTTACTCCCTCATAAAATTTAAAAATATATACTACCACACAAATAATATAGAGTTTTAAAAAAAAAGATATCTCACTTTATTATGTTTTTCCTACCTCAAATTCCAAAGATTTAATTAAAATTTAAATAAAAATAGTTTAATTATATTATTCAATTAAGTAGCTTGATAACCATTTATTTGACAAATTTAACTTTGTCGAGAGTACTCTTCCTATCTTTGATTTTCTTTTCATTATATTGTTAGAAAAATTAATTGGTAAATTGTTGAGCCTCATTTATTCCCTCTTCAATAACTTCTTCAAATTCTTTCATGAACTTAATTTGCAATTATTTGAGCTTGCTTTCTTTCTTTGAGCTGTTTTCTAAGTCGTGAGTAATCTTCTATTCGATCTCAGTCAATATATTGGTGAAGTAATTTTTCATAGAATCTTTTAAATTGGAGGCAATAATTTCACTGCTATCTTCCAAATCAGCATGGATATCTTTTGAGTATAGCTCCTTCATTTCTTGCTAGAGATCTTTGATGCAAATGTATAGATCCGAAAACTCCTGGAATTTGATTGCTTTCTTAAGTTATTCGATTTGCTTAGTTCCCAATATAGCCTAATATTAACGTACTTGATTACTAGCCTCTTCAAGATTCTCCCTAATGCTTATTAAGTCTTTATTTAATTGAGTAAGCTAATTTTCTTAATATAGAACTTAAGTTTTAAGTTGAAAGATATGATTATCATGATCCTAATTGATCTGCATAAAATATTAATTTTTCTATGTGAGGTTATCATAGAGACATTCATTACAAATAAGTCTAACTTAAATTAGATAACTCTTCTATCCCTCCAAGAATTAAAATATCTCCTCCCTTTTCATTGAAGACTTATAAATATTCAGTTTATCGTAAAAAAACAAGCACTAAGAGCAACATCCTCTAGCCCTACTTTCAGCTGATGTCTGTAATTTTATATCAAGCACCATCGCAATATATTTATTTATAAAAATATTTATAAATTGATAATATTTGCCATTTACTTAGTTTAATGTTAAATATTCGGAAATTTGGTTAAAATTTAATCTTTAAAGGTTCTTTAAATTTAGATAAAAGTATTAAAAATTTAACTTGATATTAACTGCAGATAATTTCACTCTATTTTATTTGCTCGGTTAACTTAGTTAATTAAAAAAAAGAGTCTAAAAAATATCTAATGTTAAATTTATATCTATAAACTATATTAAATTCAGTTTAAGGCATTATAAAAATTAATTAAATGATTGTTAGGATAAAATCCACATTTAATAAAATACCTATCTAATTTTTACAAAATATTTTTTATATTTTTAAAATTAAATTTTGAAATTTCAAAAGATAAATTAAGTCTAATAAAATTTACACGAGTAACTAAAACAATTATAAAAAGAAAATTATTCAGCATAAAGTCTAATTTTAATTTCTTTGAGAACATTATTTAGAATTTATAAATTAAATTAATGATTTATATTATGGCAATATCATTTGTTTTAGTTTCATTATTTTATTTATTTGAGTAAATTTATAAATTAAAATTTAAGATTGTTTTATATAAAAATGATATTTTTTTTAAAAATTTTAAAAATTTTTTTGCTATATCCCAGTATAGCATAATCTAATGATTTAGATATTCTTGTATAAGATATCTCAATAAAAGAAATTCAATTTTTTTTTGAAATTGTTAGGTCATCTAATTTTTAATATTATAGTTTAGAATTAAATTTAAAGCAATGATTGGATCAATAATAAATGAGGAGCTACATCTTCAAAGCATATAATAAGCCAGATCAGTTAAAACTTGCACGATACCAATCTAATAATAAATATGAAAATCTTCTTTAATATCTACATAGATCTCCTTAGTAACGAAATATGATGAGAACAATCTTCTACTCCTTCTTCTAAATTATTCAAAACTTATAAATTCTAACTTTGTTCTAAAGCTCCTAAACAAAAATAGGAAGGAGATAAAATTCTTAGATTTTTACTCTGAAGAGTATAATTATTATTTTAGTTTGATAAACTTTCACAGTCATAATTTTAACACATTTTATTCTAATTATTAAATTTATTATCTTCTTTTTTTTAATTCTCACCTATAATTGTTATGATTTATTTTTAAATTTTAAATTTTATGGCTATAACAACTCAGATGAAAGAGGGCTAGTTGAGATTAATTTAAATATAGAAAAATGAAGTCCATAATTTATTTATGTTCACTTTTTATTGTTGAAAATTAAATTAAAATATGATGATGAAGATGAGGAGAACGGAATCTCAAATATATTATTATACAAGAAAGGTGGAAATTTTTATTTATTTTTTATCAAGATCCTAATCATGATCATTTTGTCTTTGACACTTACTACAAGTTAATTTGGCGTCATGGATTTCATTAATGTCGAAAGTTGTAGTAATCTATCCAACCTGCACCTTGAAGAGCCAGCTCCTGTTCTGAGTCGATAGTTGATAGCAGTGAGAGACGTTAACTCGTTGAAAGCGGCTAGGTGACCTTCACTTCCTCTTCAACCCCTATTCCCAGAAGCTTGAGCTGCTTTCTAATCAGAGTTTTCTAACAATGACCATGGCTAAGAGGGCCATCTTGCAGATTTCTTTCAGGGTTCCGCAACGCATGCCTCAACTACGACTGTTCACTATTGCAATCCGCTTGCCTCCTGGACTTCCAACATAGTTTAGCACAAATTTAAGTACAGATGTCTTCTCCAAACTTTCTTATGTAATAAATTAAACTAAAATAAATATTTGTCCATTAAATTAAGCAAACGATTTCTTATCAGAATAAATTTGATAAAAAAATTTATATAAAATAAAATGAGTTTGCTCTTGAAGCAGTTCTAAAAGTTTTATCTCCAATAAATTATAGTTCCCCCATTTCAAATTCTCATAAAGTTTTTATTACAGAAAATATTCCTGAGTTGAATTCTTGTACACAAATTTTAATGTTGTAAAAATATATAAAATTACAATTGCTCGCATGCTAAAAATTATTTACAGATACTTTTCTTTTTATAAAATTCCAATTAATTTTTTAAATAATTTAATCTTCCTAATTTTTTTTAACTATAATTGAATTCATCTCAAATTTAGAATATAGAATGATATGATTAGTATTTCGTGTATTAATTTTGTTATAATAAATGAAAGATGTGCGTTGAAGTGCCTATTCAAGTAATATATCCTTAAGTTCATACTTATCTTTATTATACTAAAGCTGACTACCTTACATTTATAATTTTATGAATTATATGATTTATTTTTCTGCAAAAGTAACTTTTGAATCTCCAATATTTTTAAAATTTTAATTCGTGTGAGGAAGATATTCAATGGGCAAGTAAGCATTGCGTTCCCGAGGTACAGGCTCTAAATATCCAAACTTTCCACTTAAAGTAATGCATTCCTCATACAAGAACCCACACTATCTATTAACTGTTAAATTCCTTAATAATAGAGTAACCAATAATTTAGACTGAGATGTTTAGATACTTAAATATGGTCCTTCTCACATATTATCTTATTTTGACTATTTTTTCTGCAATGTAGCGTTCTTCTAATTACAGTTGTTGATGGCAATGAGGTTGCTCCCTCAGTTCTCACATTAAGAAAGCATAATTCAATTTTTTAATATCATTAAATATAATATAGGTTGCTGTTATAAAGAATCAATCTTCTCTATCATGCTTAACAATTCTATTACTATTATCATATTACATTCTCTAAAATATTAAAAAAATTAGGTAAAATATAATAATTTGATTGAATTATTGCGTTAAGTGCTTCATTATCATCTTCTTTCCGGTAAATTGAACCTTTTTCTAGTGAATCTTTTTCTTATCTTTGATTTTATTTTCGTTGTATTGCTAAAAATATTAATTACTAAATATTTGAGACTCGTTGATTTCATTTATAATAACCTCTTTGTATTCTTTTATGAATTTAATTTGCCATGCTTTGAGCTAGCTTTCTTTTAAATAGCTGATCTCTAAGTCTTTTGTCATACCCTATTCTATTTCAGACAATATTTTACTGAATACATCTTTCATAGAGTTTTTTAAATGAGATGCAATAATTTCGTAGCTATCTTTTACGTTATCGAACTTTGCAAGATCTGTCTATATATCTTCCTTGTATAGCTCCTGAATTTCTTGTGAGAGATCTTTCATGCATAAGAGAAGCTCAGAAATCTGCTTTAAATTTATTGCTTTCATGAGTTAATCAATTTGAGTATTTTCTAAGACATCCTTATATTCTTGAATTTGTTTATTTGCTAATTCAAGTTGTTCTCTCAAGTTATTTGTGTCTTTTTCTAATTTTTGAAGCTTATTTTCTTTCTTTAAATTTGACCTTACAATTCAAGCTTTAAATTTTTTATTTTAAATATCTTTATCTTCAATGATCTTCTTAAAGTATTAATTTTTCCAAGTTAGCACATCATAGAAACATCAATCGCAATAGAGGCGAACTTAAATTATATGCTACTCTGTGTCATCCAGGAATTCAACTACTTCTTTAGTGCTCTTGGTTGTCTAGTAAATGTTCAGATTACTAAAAGATATCAAGCACAAAGAACAACATCCTTAGTCTTAAAATTATGAAGATGCTTCCAATTACATCTCTACCACCATATTTTAATTATTTATATCTAGATAATTGTACACAGAGAAAGATTCCAATTAGTTTAATGTTAAATAATGCTACAATTAAATTTAAATTAATATATAGATTAATTTAAAAATATTATCTGTTTTAATTAAATTTAATTAAGTCATAAATCAATCAATTGTCGTTGAATATGATTTTATAAACCTATATAATTTTCCTTATTTAATTTTTTAATTTAACTGAAGTTAATTTCACTCAAATTTTAATCAGCACAAATAAATTAGATAATTTTAAAATAAAATAACTTTGCATTGAAAGTTAATTAGCATTTAATATTGTTGGCAAATTCTTAAAATTTATTGTTGCATAATTTATAGTAAACAAATATGATAACTTATAGTTAATTAGTTGCAACAGTTTTCCTTTCATCCTCTATAATTCTTAAAATTATATGTTTAACATTCAAAAGAAGTCTTTTTTAAAAGATTTCTAATTAATTACATATTTATAATGAAATAAATCTTGTTTAACATATAACTTTGGTTGAAAAATAATTAAAAAATAGAGTCCTTTTCATTTTTAGGAGAACATTATTTATGAATTTCATTCTGTGAATTGTACAAAAGCCATTTCTCTGATCAAATTGATCTTTTCAAAAACACTTTCCTTGGCTTGAATTTGTCTCTTACTCTATTATATTTCTATGAAATTGTTGAAATCTTTATTTTATAATATCTTATCATCAAAGATATCATTGAACTAGATTGGAACTTCCTCTTGAAATATTCTTAACTTCTCTTCATTCTTCCTGCAGTCTTCTATGTCATCTACTATCTAAACTTCAGCCTCTATCAGCATACTTTGTACTTTCTCGTGAAACATTTATCTCAGATCTTTATTAATTTCATGGCTTGCAGATTCTATGCTTTCTAATTATTTTAGCTTAAAAGAAATTTGATCTTGGTATACATCTTTTATATCTTGATTTAACTCTCAGATGCAAATTAAGATTTGTGTAATCTCTTTTAAGTTTATTCCTTCAACCAGCTATTCGCAGTGCTAGTCCTCTAGCAATCTTTAATACTGTTCAATCTTAATGCTTTAAGTTTTAATTTGACTGTTCATGTTTATGATCCTAGCATTATTAACTGATAGTTTGGCAGTTAATTCTTCCTTTTGCTAAGTGAGCTTGGAATTTAATAGAATTGATCTTTGGAAGAAAGCTTGAGTTTCCAAAACCTCACTAAAGCAGGTATCGCAGTAAAGTTTCAAATATTTGCTATCTAATTCGGAGAGCTCTGTGTTGACATAATGATAGAAACTCTTCATAAAACGCTTTACTTTATAGTAGTAGTGCAGATACTCACTCATGTTGCTTGACCCACATTTATCGCACGTAGCTATTTGACATCTTTGCGTGTTTTCCTGGCTTTATCTCAACCGCATCTAAATCATTTCTATCAATGCTATAATTTTAAAATTAAATAAATATATTTCAAGGATAACTTTTTATATTCAAGTGTTTATCTATAATTTATTTGTGATTAGTAATTAGTCCTATTTATGGTTTTAACTATACTACCCATTATTAATTTGCTAGATTTCAGTAATGAAGCAGTTAAAATTAGACTCTAATGATTTCAACTTATCTATTTTTATAAAAAGGTAATAAAATTTAGTTTAATTGCGATAGTCTCTAAATTGACCCTAATTTTTGTAAGCTCATACCTTTAAAGGCAGGAATCTTTGTCTTAATTATTTCTCTATCCTATCCATCACGCATTAAAAGCACCTATCTTTAATAGACTAAATTGTTATAAATTAATTGTAGCCTAAATTAAGAATATCTATTTAAAAAAGTCGATGAATTATAAACTTTAAATATGAAAATGATATGATTTAAATTAAATAAAAATAAATATAAATTTAATAAACCATCTCCATAACTTTGCTAAGTGGATTTATTAAAATACCTAAAAAGATTAAATAAAAATGCTAATACTTTAATTAGAATTAATTTATATTAACTCCCATAATGGTTGTAGAGTTTTTATCTATTCAACTGTCTGGCAGCATATCAGACCCTTCATTGTTTGAGTTATTTAAGAGCCATTTCTCTAATCAATATTATTTTCTCAAGGACAGCTTCCTTTGCTTAAATCTTTCTCTTACTCATTTGCTAATCTACAAAGTTGCTGAATTCTTAAGTCTCTAAAGAAGTGGTCTTCAACGCATCCTAAAACTAGTGAACAAATTACTCAAGTAATGATTTGGCTTTTTCCTCATTTGCTCTGCACTCCAACAAATCATTCGATATCTTGTCTTCAACCTCACTTAGTGCTCTCTCAATTTATTTGTAAAAACTATGCTTTAGGTTTTATTGCATCAGATTACTAGTAGCCTCTATATCTTCAAATTGATTTATTTTCAAATTGAAATCCTCCTGATAAATATCTTTTATCTCTAAAGCAGTTTCTTTTAAGCAGGCTAGAAAGTGAACGATGCTATTGTAATTCATTCCCCTAACAAGCTTTTCACAATCTGCATTCACAATGAATTCCTTATAGCTGGCTATCTACTTATCTCTATTTTTAATTTCTTGAGCCAACATCTGATTAATTTTATTTATCTGTTTTTCTTTTTCAATGTATTGGGCAATTTATAATTCTTGAGACTTATTGATTTAATCAAAGTATTCCTGCTCTTTCAATTCGGTGTTGAGGCACTTGCTGCAGTAGATATCTATGTCTTCATCTTCGAGCTCTGAAATCTTAGTATTTACATGAGCATTGCCAATTAGTTTTTCTCTTTTTATTGCCAGATAGATGTGCAGGTACTCACTAGTGTTGCTTGATTTGCATTTTTCACAGAATGCTGTTTTAGATTTCTTTTTATCCCCTAAGCTTATCTTCAAAGACATTTTTGTTTTATTATAATATTTTAATTACTTGTTTTTTATAAAGCTTTTTAAGATTTTGAATATTTAAGTATTAAATATATAATGATTTTAAATTTTATAATAATTAATCTCATTTTATATATTAAAAAAAAAAATAAAATATTTATTTGCTTTTTTTTTTAAAAATATTTTCTTCGAGAGAAGATATCTTCTAATCATTATCCATTATATTTGAGATATCTTAAAACATAAAAATACTAAATCATAATAGGAGCGAAGTAAATGCAAATAGAGTTCTCTCATGTTTAATTAAATTATAATTAAAATGCATTTTTATAAATTCCAATGACAGTTTAAAGATCTAAGTACGAAATTTAAAATTTTAGAAAAATATACATATTAAAATCTGTTATTGTTTCACAAATACCCATCTGAATCCCTTATTCTCGGAATTATATAATCTGCGACCTTTACTCTTATAAGATTTAGCTTTTCAAGTAAACTTTACTTTAATTCAATGTTTCTCTTATTTTATTGTTGCATTATGCAATAATTAAACTCTTCTGTCTCTAAAGTACCATCCTCCAATATATCTTAGAACTATTTTTCCACTTACTCTTTAAAATGATTAAGCCTTTATTGTTGGACACTACATGTATCCAATCTTATTTTATTTAAACTTCAGCCTCTGAGATACTTGCCTAAAACTCATCTGCTAAAAATTTCTTAAATCTTATGTTTAGCTCTCAAATTCCTTATTAAATAGTCTTAAAATTATAAATTTAAAATTTCATATTGTCTTTTTATATATCTTTAAGCTCACTTGACAATTCTTTCATGCATACTAGTATTTAAACGACTCTCTTGATTTCCACACCTTCAATTAATTTCTCGCAATCCTCATCAACTAGTATTTCTTTGAAACTGGCTATGATTGTATCTTTGTTTTCTATATCTATGAAATTCTGATTTATTTATTATTTTAGTTATCTTATCTCAGTTTAGAGCTCTTTGTTTAAATTTTTATATTACTCAACCTGCTCATTTAAACATATCTTATTGTTGTTCCATAAAATAAGTTTTAACCCATTACTACTTTGTAAAAGCACTCGTTGCAAGTAAAATTTGACAGATTAATTTTCAAGTTCTCTGAAAGTAGTATTTTTATATAGAGAAGTTCCAAAACGAGGGACTTATCGATTGTCTAAATATTTTAATTCTATATTTTTACTATAATAGCAGTGCATAGTATCACTATAATTTAAATAAGAGCAGTTACAGCACTTTATTAAATCATCCTTGTTTCTTGTTTAAGGCTGATCAAATTTTAGCTTCATCTAAATAGTTTTATATTATTTAGTATATATTATAATAATAATTTTTATAACTTAAATTATTTTTTTTCTCATATTCATTCAATTCTTATAAATTTAAAATTGAATAATACAGAAGAAAAAAATAATCATTTATCTTGATGTCATATTTTATCTTTAGTTTGAATGTCCATACATCCTTGAATATTTTTATTTAAATCTGATAACTTTATTTAAATCATTGATATAAAAGTGCAATTTTATTAATAAGTTTAAGGCTATCTTCAGATTTTAAGACCTAACCTAAGTAATTGCTCAGATAAGCTTATTTCTCTTAGCTCTCAGATCTTTATACATTAGAAAGTATGTAAATATTCTTGAGTGGCTCTCTTATTGCAGAGTCGTTGAGGCAGTTGAAAAACTTTAGTAAAATCAATTTATTTCATTAAAATTAGAATTTATAGACTTATAAAATATTTAAAAAACTTAAATTGTTTTAAGAATTTAAATAAATTAAAATATTATTAAAAATCCAAATTAATTATAAGTTTAATAAATGAAGTTAATTTTCTTCTGGATTTAAAAAATAATTCAAGTTTCCTGCTAATTATGAATTGTTTCTCTGATGAATTTAATTTTATCTAGTACATTTTACTTTTTTTCAATATTTCCTATTTATTTTTGCTAGCTTATAAAATTGTTCAGTTCCTTCTTACCAGTTTTCATCATCTTAAAATAAGATTTTATGCTGCTACAAAATAATCTAATGAAATTATTTTAACTTTTCTTCCTTATGTTTGCAGATTCCTAAATCTTTATTAATAACTTCTTCAACTTCTAAGAGTGAGCTTTTAATTGCATGATGTAACATTTGATTCATAAGTTTATTCCATTATTTACTAGCACTATCAAAATTTTAGAAGTTATGAATTTGAAGTTATTTATCTTCATACATATTTTTTATCTCAGAGGATATTTCCTTCATGCAATTTAAAAGTTTGGCAATATTTTATAAGTTGAGTCTTTTGACATATTCTTCGCAGACTGGGTTTACTAGAATTTGCTTATAGTACTCAATCTATTTGTTTGCCACTTTTATTTAATTATTCATGTCTTCTAATCCTCAGTAAGATATTTTAAATGTCCTAGTTTAGTTTTTCCTTTTCTAATTTAAATACACTTTTTGCAAATTCCAAGAATCACTTTTATCACTGGAATGCCTCCTAGTCTTTAACCACTTCATAAAAACAATTGCTACAGTAAAAGCTGACAGAAACTTCTTCAAGCTAAAAGATATTGCACTTTTAGTTAACACTTTTATCTTCGAGAAGAGGTTTGCCTTCCAACACAGAATGACAATTCATTAAGCAGCTTCCTTCCTTACACTTCGAGCAAAGTAAATTATTTTGACTCGAATTTATATACTTTACTTAACCTAGTTGTTTATTCCGCATATCTAGTTTTAACTTCATTCTTTTGTTTATGATATTTATTATGTTAATATTTTAACTTATTTATAGCAAAAAATTGAATATTTAAAGATTTCGCTTTTTGAAATATAATATTTTAGAATCTTATCTTTTTATTAAACTATCATCACTAAAGTAAGAGTTTTTGCATGAAACTTTACTTAATATCTTAGGTAGTTAAATAATGAAAATTTAAAAATACAAAAGAACTCTCTACTCACATTATGAAAGAGATCAACGGAGTTGCAAGAAGAGAAAACATTGAGTAAGAATCGGTTCAAGGAACTGCACTTCTCATAGAGACAGACTTGGATCAACGGTTCAGAGGTCTGTGTGACCACAGTAAGATTCAGTGATTTGTGATTTCAGTGTCAAAGTAGGGAAATGGGAAGGGTATGGGGACTAAGATTACTGTGAAAGGGCAATAGAGGGAGGTCCTGCGGTTTGAGCTTCCCCTTCGGGATGTCCTCCGGCCTCACTAAAGTAGACACTCTTGAAGACTCATCTATCCGGCAGAAAATAGAGGTACACCACAGAAGTTCAGTAAACATGGTTTGAAATACAGAGTGTAGGCATGTCTGAATTTATTACTACCAACATTGATATTGCTGTATTATTTTACCTTTGGTCAGATAGCCTTGATTTTTCTTTTTCCAAATCAGTTTCTATATAATAATCTAAATAGCTCTCATTCTTTAAATCAAGTAGAGTAAAGTTCTCTCTATGATATTGATGAAAATTCTTAGAACCAATAGCAAAAAGCATAAATATCTATAATGTTTATAACAAACCAATAAAACTGAATTTTTACACTCTCAAGAATATTTAAAATACTAAGCTCCTCAGAAAATAATTGTAAAATTAAGTTTAATTAAATTTAATTAAGAGAATTAATAGATTCGATAATTGTTATGATTACTCTTTGGCATTCTTTGTTCATGGAATTATAAAAGCAGTTACCTTCTCTCTTATAAGATTAAGCTTCTCGAGAATATTTTTCTTTGATTCATTGTTTCTCTTAATTTATTGTTGTATTATGCAATATCTAAACTCTTCCATCTCTAAAGACCCGCCGTCCTCCAATATATCTTGGAACTATTTCTCCACTTGCTTATAAAACTCATTTAACTTTTATTCTTTGTTGATATACTTTTCCAAATCTTTTTATATCTCAACCTCAGCCTAAGATAAAACAGTCTTAAATTCTTCAACCAAAATATTCCTGAATCTTTTGTTTAACTCTCCAATGCCTTCCTCAAGAGTCTAATATTTGTAAATTTAAAAGTTTATCTTGTCCTTGTAGATATTTTTAAGTTCGCTTGACAACTCTTTCAAGCATTCTAGCATTTAAACGATTCTCTTGATTTCCACTCCTTCAATTAGCTTCTAACAATCATCATTAACTAGTATTTCTTTGAACCTGCTGATTATAATATTTTTCTTTTCAATATCTATAAAGTCCTGAGTTACTTACTAGTTTAATTATCTTATCTCTTTATAGAGTTAATGATTTAAATTTGTGTAGACTTCATTCTGTTCTTGTAATCTGTCATAATGTTGCTTAAAAAAATATTGACTCATCAAATTAAGTAAAAGCACTCGTTGCAATAAAACTTGACAGATTAGTTTTCTAGATCATCATAAGTGATTTCTTTAAATTTACTAGCTCCAAAAAGGGAGCCATCTCGGGCATTTTGAAAATCAGTTTCTCTTTTTCTAATATAGTAGCAGTGCAAAGTATCGGAAGAACTTAAATTACTACACTTACAGCATTTTACTACTGAATCCTTCTTCTCTATTTATTCAATATATAATCTCATCAACTAAATATATTTAATTTTTATTATTACAAATATATCAATCGACCCAGAATATTAAAAAATGGTTAAAAATTAAACATTTATAAATAAATATTTAAACTCTCTTCAATCATTTTAATAATCAAATGTTTTTTTATTAAAATTGATTTTAAAAGCATTTTTTCTACCTAAATTTATTCATAAATAATTTTTAACTGAAATTTTGGATATAGCTTAAATATTGGTTTTATAATAATTTCCACTTCTTGTAAATAGCAAATTTATTACTTCTTAGAAGTTTAAAACTCCCCATATTTATTTAACCTGGATTTGCACAAATTGCAGTAACTCAAGACATAGATTTATTCTTTAGACTTATTTGAAATTTAATTCTGGCCATATCTTAACTAATTATAAATATGAGAAGCTATTTATTTGTCTAATAAATCTAATCTGATTTTAAAAAGTAAAAAATATAAGTGGGCCTTCCTGGACAGGACAATTTATTATAAATTATTAAACCATAAAATAATGTTTATGCTCTTATAAAGGACAAATCGAACATCTAGGCCTCAAATTTTAGTCCTATGCCAGCCAGGCGGAAGTCAGAGACCCCTATGAAATTTCAGATTTTTAACTATTTTTCTTTATTATCGAATAAACATCAAATTTTTTATTAAATAATGCAACATAAACAAATATAATAATCATTTCAAATAAGCCTTAGGAAGGTTAGAAAGAAAATTAAAGAATTCTTCATCATGGTTTAAATTTTGGAGATTAAATTTTTTTGCATTATCTTAATAAAACACTTGATGTTTATTTAACAAGAGAGAAAAATAAATGAAAATCTGAAAAAATTTTAGGGTCTCTGACTTCCAACAGACTGACATGATACTAAAATTTTGAGGCTTAGATGTTGAAATTGTCCTTTATAACCGGAAGAATTGGATTTTGAAGCAAAATTAGACTGTAAACTTGAATTTATGGTTTATATAGTTCATTATAAATGTTCCAATTCAGGAAGGGCCCTCTCTCAAATATAAATTTAAAGCAAAATATTTAATGTTAAATTTTCGTTAAATTAATTTAATTTGTTGATGAAGTGCCCATTAGAAATAAAATCCGTTTACTATTATACAAGATAAACTCAAGTAATTTATATCTTAATTTAAAGACTTCATTCTGCAAGCTATTACAAAGCTATTTCCCTAATATTTTTTATTTTATCTAGAATATTTTCTTTTTCTAAAATCTTTCTTTTACTTAATTACTTATCTACAAAATCATTAAATTCTTAATTGTCTAAGGATGTGTCCAGCATCAAATCTTGAAATTTAGTAACGAATTTTTATAGAAAATTCCTAGCTTTTTGTTCATTTGCTTTGCATTTTTGTAGATCATTGTTAATTTTATCTTCAGCCTCAGAAGAACATCTTAAATTTATTTGTGAAAAGAATTTTTAAAGCATTTATTCATCTCATTAACAGCGTTTTAAGTATTCTAAAAGTTTGTTATGTCTAAACTTAATTTGCCATTATATATGCTTTCAATCTCTAGAGAAGTTTACTACAATCTAGTTAAAAGCTGAAAGATATCTGTAATGTTTAAAAACTCTCACAAATTACTCGCATTCAGAACTCACAAAAATCTGTTGAAAGTCACTTATGATTTTATCCCTTGTTTAAATGTCCAAACTCAAGCTTTGAACCTATTGATTGAGATTATCTAGCCTTTCATTTAAGTCTTCAATATAAAAGTTGTTGCTTGATAAAATACCTTAAGATTAATTTAAAGATTTTAAGATCAAACCCAAGCAATTACTGCAGAAAACTCTAATTTCTATATTTTCTAGCTCTCATATCTTTGTGCTCGAGTAGTTAGGTAAATCTTCCTGGCTAGCTCTCTATATTGCAGAGTAGCAGTGCATATACTCACTACAGTGACTAGATCTGCATCTGTTGCAAAATACTGTTCCTGATTTTTTTCTATCTCCAATATTTATCTTGAATGACATTTTATTTTATATTTATTTATTATTAGCAAAGAACATCTATATACAAATTAGATTAATCTTAAATTTAAAAATAAAATTAAACATTTATTAAAACAAACATTTATATTCTCAAACTCATAATCTGTCAAAACTTTTAGAAGTTTAATTATAGAGAGTTAATTATGATCATTCTACCTTTATAAAGGATCTTCTATAAATATATTAAAATAAAAGAATTTTAAAACTCTTAAAAAAAGCTTTACATAATATTCTGGAGATAATAAAAAGAAAAGTTTAAGAACATTAAAGACAGATATCCTAAAATATATAACCCTCTATAAAATAATTATCATGTTTGAAATAATTATATTCCTTCTGATTCTGAAAAAAATAATTTATGGAAAATGCATCGTAGAAGCAAAGTTATCAATTTCAAAATATCTTGTAATTTAAATTATTCATGAATTAAGTTATTTTAAAGCCATTTCTCTTATAAATTATATTTTCTCGAGTATATTTTTCTTCTCTTATATTTTTCTTTTGTTCAATTGTTTATCTACAAATTCATTAAATTCTTAATTGTCTAAGGATGTATCCTACATCAAATTCTAAAATTAATCTAAGAATTAATCAAGAAATGACTTTACTTTGTCTTCATTTGCTTTGCATACCTCCAAATCTTTTGTAATTTAATCTTCCGCATCAATTAGTGCTGCTTCTACTTAATTGTGAAAAACATTTTTCAACGATTTGTTCAACTCCTTTGCTGAATCTTTAAAATTTTCAAATTTCTATATTATAAAGTTAAATTTGTCACCATAAGTACTATTTATTTCAAGAGAAGTTTCCTTGAGACATGCTAGAAGCTAAAGGATGTCTGAAATATTCATGGCTTTTATAAAGTTTTCACAATCAGAACTCACAACAAACGATTGAAAATGAGATATCGTAATATTTCTTTTTTCCAATTCAGCACTCATATTTTAAACTTCTGTATTTAGAATAGCAACTTCTTGAGTGAGATTTAAAACTTATAAACTGTGGTTTCAATAAATATCAGCAAAATATTCTTGCTGTTTTAGAATTTCATTTAGACAAGTACTGCAGAAAATACTTATATCTCTATCCTCTAACTCTGATATCTTTGTGTTCTGGTGGTTGTTTAAACCTATCATGACTCTTTATATTCCAGAGTAGCAGTGCATGTACTCACTTCTATTGCTTGATCTGCAACTATCACAAATTGCAGTTCCTGATTTCTTTCTATCACCGATGTTAATCTTCAAAAACATTTATTTATGATAATATATTATTGCAAAAAGGTATCTATATTGATTATTCTTAAAATTAAAAAAATAATTATTATATTTTTTTAACTCTAAGTTTGAAATCTGGGTATGCTTAAATTATTTAAGTTAAAGAATTTGATTTAAAGATCTTCTATAAATATCTTAAATCAGAGAATTGCATTATTCTTTAAAGCGTAATAATTCGATAATTTAAAATAAAAGTTAATTGTAAAAGCGATAACTTCAAATATCTATGGAAATTATCTTAATGAATACAAATCTATAAAGCACTTCTAATTTTCTTAAAATATTTTGTGAAAGTATAAAAATAAAGATGTAAGGATCATAATAAAAATATCTTTATTTAAAATTATTCATGACTTAAGTTATTTCAAAGCCATTTCTCTAATAAATTATATTTTCTCAAGAGTAGTTTCCTTCGCTTAAACTTATCTTTTGCTCAACTGTTTATTTACAAATTATTTTAAACTCTGAATTGTCTAAGCATGCATTCTTACATCAAAATTTTGAAACTGATTCACGAATTAATCTAGAAATTCTTTCACTTACTCTTCATTTTATTTGCATTCTTCCAAATCTTTTTTTATTTTAGCTTCAACATTCAATAAGAGCAACTTCTACTTAATTGTGGAAATTTTCTATCAGAGATTTATTCAATTCCTTTGCTGAATTTTCGATATTTTCAAATTCCATGATTTTCAAACTAGTTTTATCACCATAAATACCTTTTAAATCAAGTGAAGTTTCTTTGAGACATGTTAAAAGTTAAAGGATGTCTGAAATATTTAGAGCTCTAATAAATGTCTCATAATCAGAGTTCACTACAAACTCTTTAAAATGTGATATCATGTTATTTCTTTCTTCAATCTCAATATTCATATTTTAAATATCTTAGTTTAGATTAGCAACTACTAGGTTAAGATTTTCAATTTATGAGTCATAATTTCAATAAATAGAACCAAAATACTCTTGCTATAATAGGATTTCATTAAGGCAAGCACTGCAGTAAACCCTAATTTCTTTATTTTCTAAATCTGATAACCTATTATTTTCGTAGCAATTCAAACTTATAATGGCTTTTTATATTCCAGAGTAGCAGTGCAACTGATTATTTAAGTTGTTTGTATTGCAATTATAGCAAATTATATTATGCGCCCACTTTTTATTAACAACGCTAATCTTCAATGACATTTTATATTTATTTTTGATTAACTTAGCAATTCATAAATCTATCCAGGCCAATTCTAAATATTCAAAAATGTATTATAAACTGATTAATATAATTTAAATATTAAAATTATTAGAAGCTCTAACTTGATCATTTTAATTTTTTAAAAATGAACTATGGAATCAAAATTTAATAATATAGATTTAATGAAATTGTATTTTCAGATGAGAAATTTTTAATTACTACAAGTTTAACAATTTAAAGCAAAGAAATAAAGATTAAAAACCTTTATTCTATGATTTTATATCTAATTTTAATTTATAAATATTTTAAAGCTTAAAATATTTTGCTAACTTCTTCTCTCTAAATATTTTTAAGTTATGAATAATATTCAAATATGGAGAAAGAAATATTATTCGTTCAGTCCTAATTTTTCACTACTTGCTAGAAAGCCAACTTTTAGTGAAAGAAGAACTAGAATGTTCATTATAACTCTGAGATTTAATAAATCAGTAAAAATTAATTATTATAATTTTTGTAGCAATTCTCGGCCGACAAGGAGTGCTTACAGTACCAAGTTATAGCACAGATGATAAGAGATTCATCCTCTTTCGTCCAGGCATACAAAAGAAAACTCAAAAAATTTTGAAAATCGGGGATCACGTCTAATATATTGTGGGTCTCTATTTTATCTAATTTTTCAAAAAAGCATATTTTTCATTTATTCCATTATTATAAAAAGGGAAAGCAAATTATATGTCAAATATTTTTATAAATTAAGACTGTATACAAATTAAAAATAAGTTTAAGTTAATTTATTTTATAATCTGAAGTTAAAAATCTATCACTAAAAGAATAAGAGTTTTCTTATGAATATATAATTTCAGCCGATAATTATTTTTAAATTCAATCTTAGCCTTAAAATTAAATTTTTTAGTAGTTGAAACACAATGGAGAAATAAATTCTATTTTTGTTACAGAATAAATTAAAAATTGATGTAATTTGCATATAGTTTATTAAATTTAATATGTTAGTCTTTAATAAATTAAAAAATAAATTATAATTTAATAAGTTGATGAAAACCTAATTAATTAAAAATTAAAAAAATAAACTATTTTTCCAAACCTCAACATCTAAATTCAAGTTTTTACTTGCATTTCGTGAATTATATCTCTGGTAAATTTAATTTTCTCAAGCACATTTTACTTTTTGTCAATTTTCCTTTATTCATTTGCTAGCTTATAAAATTTGTCAATTCTTTCTCTCCTATTTCATCATCCTAGAATAAGATTTTGTGCTGCTACTAAATGATATCATGGAATTATTTCATTTTCTCTTCCTTATCTCTGCAGTTTTCTAAATCTTTATTAATAACCTCTTCTACTTCCTAAAGTGAGCATTAAATTTCCTGCTACAAAATTTGATTAATAAGATCATTCCATTTTTGACTAGCTTTCTCGATATTTTCAAAGTTATGAATTTGCAGACTCTTCTTATCTGAATAAATATTTTGAATTTCTAAGGATATTTCCTTCATGCAATTTAAAATCTGAGCAGTACTTTGTAAGTTGAGACCTTTTATAAATGTTTCGCATACTGAGTTTACTAGAATTTCCTTATACTACTAAATCTATTTGTTTGCTTCATTTATCTAATTGTTCATTCTATATATCTTCTCATTAAGAATTTCAATTCTTTCGTTTAGTTCTTCTTTTTAATTTATAAGTTCATCTCTGGCCGAGGAATGAATTTCTATTTATCTTTTGAATTCATACTAGTCTTTCAAAGATTTATAAAAGCAACTGCCACAGTAAAAGCTGATGGAAATATTTTCAAGTTAAGATATATTACAATTCCCCCTTTTTTTCTTATGAATCTGCTTTCCTTCAACCACAGAGTGGCAATTTATCAAGGTGCTTCCTTTGTTGCACTTAAAGCACAATAAATCTTAATTAGAGACAACTATATTCTTCAAGTCTAATTTTACGTACATTCCTTTTATTACAAATTTATAATTATAAATGATGAAATAAAAATTCATTATAAATAAAAAGGTAAATATTCAAGGATTATATTTATGAAATTTTAATTCATTTTATTAAAAAATTTTAAATTAAAATTTATAATTTTATATATAAAGTTTGAAATATGTTAGTAAAAAAAGACACAAAATTTAAAATTAGGTTTTTTAGGGTTTCATTTTGAATATATAATTTAAACTGATAGTAATCTCTTTAAATTATTTTAGTTTAACTTAACTTAAAGCAGTTAAAAATTGAAGAAAAATATTTATAATCAAATTAAAAATACTTTCAAAATTAATTAAGATTTAATATTTTTTAAGAATTTAAAATTAAATTAAAACTTAATGAATTTATTAAAAAGGCAAATTAATTAAAGATTAATAAATATTAACTATTTTTTTTGTAATTCAACTAACAACGAATTGTTTCTCTGATTGCTTTTACTACCTCAAGCACATTTTACTTTTTTTTCAATCTTTCCATTATTCTATTACTACCTTATATAATTTGTCAATTCCTTTTCTCCATTTTAATCATCTTAGAATAAGATTTTGTGCTGCTACAAAATAATTTCATGAAATTTTTTCAATTTCTCTTCATTATCTCTGCAGTTTTCTAAATCCTTATTAATTACCTCTTCAACTTCTAAAAGAGAGAAATTCATTTCATCTTATAGCATTTGATTCAAAAGTTTATTCCATTTTGGACAAGAAGTTTTCATACTCTCAAAGTTCTGAAAGTTGTTGATTCTTTTGTTCTTAATATATATCTTTCATCTATAATGATAATTCTTTTATGTCTAAAAAAAATTAAGCTATGTGTTTTAAGCCGATCCTTTTGATTAATTTTTCAGTTTCCGAGTTTCCTAGAATATACTCATACTTCTCAACTTAGTTGTTTGCTTCTTTTATCTCTAAGTTCAAGCTCATTATCTTCTCTTTAAGGATTCAAATGCTCTCGTTAAGTTAATTTTTTTCCTATTCAAATACTGATTTGGCAGACTCCTAGATTTGTATTTTACATTAGAATGCATGCTAGTCTTTTAAAATCTCATAAAAGCAAATAATAAAAGCTTATTGAAACAGATTAAAGCTAAGAAATATTGCAAAAATCTTTTCTATTGTTGTAGAAATATGATCATTAAACTACAGAATGACAATTTATCAAATCATCTCCTTTCTTACATTTTTAGCACAACAAATTCTATTTAGACACAACTATATTCTTCAAATCTAATTTTATGAACATTCCTTTTATATAATCTTTAAATAATATAATAAAAACCAATTTAAATCTTAAAAATACTAAAAATGTGAATATTCAAGGACTCTATTTTATAAATTCGAATTAATTTAATTAAAAAATTTTGATAAAAAATATTTTACATATCTATTTAAATTAATTTAATTTCATTTTTAATTTTAATCTACTGAAATTTAAAAAATAGTTAAATAAAGAATTAATTTATATAATTAAAGTTTAGAACAAAATTATAGAAATTTATCTTATTTTATAGAGTTTACTCCTTCTATAGTGAATCTTTGAAATATTTATCTCAATTGAATTCTCTATCAATCATGTCCTTGCTAAACTATATTTTGTCTGCTATTAATTTTTTTTATGCAACATTTCTATTCTTTGATTGTTGTTTCACAAGTTGCTAAAATATCTCAGGTTCGAAAAGTCCCTTGTCTATATCTTTTTTGTATGCAGCTAGAAATTGCTTCTAAACTTAATCTAGTTTCAATTCCTTTTTCGTACATTATTCTATGTCCTCATTAATGGCTTCTTAAATCTAAGACAGCATGCTAGACAAGTTTATTTTTAAACCTTGTCAGAATGAGTCGCTTATCATTTTTGAAGTTGTTTGCTTATTTTCAAACTTAGCAAGAGATTATAAAATATCTCCCTCATAAATTCGGTTAGCTTCATTGTATAATTAGTTGAGGAGATTAGTTATTTAAAAGATTACAGGTAATTGCAGTTGCTGCATTAAAATATCCTCGCGAGATTTCAGCTCCAAACTTTCATATTCATTAACCTTTTTCGTCATTTGTTATAAACTATCTTCAACCTCCTTTAACTTATCCTATTGATAAGTAACTAAAATCTAGAGTCTGTCTCGCTCGTCTTCTCGCTCATTTTACTTATTTTTCGAGTTCCTCAAATTAATCATTAAAAAAAAACTTCTCTTTCATACTTTTCTTGAAGCAATCTTCGCAATATCATGAAAAAATTCCTTTTAAA
>JAJKFJ010022213.1:0-12365 GCA_027382625.1 Tetmemena sp. SeJ-2015 | reverse complement strand
ATGTTTTTAAAAAGCCCATGTATCAAAAACTCATGTATGTGACAGCTTATATATTTAATTTTGGGGGACTTTTTTTTAGCATTTGTTTTCGCGTCATGTTTTTTCGCACTGTGTTTTGCATCGTGTTTTCGAGATAATATTGATTGATTATTTTAAAAGGATATTAAAAAGAGATGTACTCAATATTTTTGACTTTTTAATTCCAAAATATTATTAAAAGTGTTATTATGCGCATCCAATACTATTTGATAATAAAAATTATTTTTTTAAATTTCGTTTTTTATGTTTTTTTTTAAATAAAATTAGATTAAATAAATTTATCTCATATTATTTTCATCTTTTTTAAATAAAACCATTAGATTAATATAGAAAGTTTAGGAATTATAATTTATGCACTCCATCTTAAATTTATAAAAGGCATAATATTCGGCTTAATATGACCTTTTAGATATCAATTTAATTTATCCCATTCTCGACTAAATTCATTAAATAAGATTTTTTTAATTTGAAGCTTATAAAATATGGCTTTAATATTTAATTTAGCTTGGTACTTTAAAAGTTAATTAGAAAGATTTTCATTTATTCTTTTTTAAATGTTAGGGGAAATTATAAATTTAAATTACTTTAAATAATTTGAAAGAATAGTACATTAATATATAATAAAATAGAAATATTTATTAGCATCGCAAAGAAGATATTTCTAGTTCGAAATAGAACCCTCTCTTTATCACCTAAAAAGATTCATATCAATTCAAATACGATAACTTAAAAAACAACTCAGCAAACTCGTTATATATTATTTTTAAACAAATATTAATTTAAACAAAATAAAATATTGTGGGAAACTTTTAAAAGGACTTAAAAAAGGTTATTTAAAAAATTTTTCCCAAAAAGGGACTTTTTTTTTTTCAATTAAAAAGCCCAAATTTTAAATTTTTTAGTTTTTCTCATAATTTTGTTTTATAAATTTCTAAATAAGAAACGGGTACAAAAGTACTACGCCACTTTAGAAGTTATTATGGTTTTATACTTTTAAAAAGAATTTTAGAATTATTGATTAAAAATAAGAGATTAACTTCCTTTACTTTTTATAAATTCTTGCACAATGTATTTTCTTAAACATTTACTGGGAATAATGAAGCCTTTGCATATAATATGAGCAAATTTAAATAATTGAGGTTTAAAAATTTCAGGAGAGGAAGATTCGTTTTAAAACAATTTTTAAAGCTAACTTCAGTTTGAAGCTATTTTTTTAACATAAAATATTTTTAAATTTTATATCCCTTCATATAAAAATTTGAGGTTTCAGGAAATTAATCATTTGAAAATCTTGAATAAGAATTGTCATACTAAAATCATGATCATTTAAATGAAGAGAGACACACCTCCTTTGAAGTATATTAGAAAAACTCCTTAGAAGTTAATTATAAGCAGTCATAAATTTTGAAGGAAGGCCAAAGTTATATAAACTCTCTCGTACCTCCAAATATTTCAGCTCTACTCATTATGAAAAATAAGATTATAAACTTAATCTTTAATCTCCTTAACATTTAAAGATCTTATTCGTAATATGGAAATGGGTTTGTTGCTTTTGCTGTAAGAGAGCTAGAAGAATTAAATTGCAGCGGCTTATTTAAGAGTCTTGGAATTAGAAATAACTATAGTCACAAGCTTTAGAAAAACTTAAAAGAGGACTCGAGCTGACTTCTTTACTACAGTAAAATAGGAGGAGTGAATTGCTCTTGGGCATCATACTTCCATAATACTAAAGAAATTAAAAAACATACACTATTCATAATGATTATCTTTTAATCTGCTCCCATATTTGAAAGATAAAGTATTAGACAGTGAATTTTACTAAAGATAAAAGAAGGATTAGAAAAGAGCTAATGACTTGTTCGAAAAGCTACAATAGGGTAAAAACCCAATACAAATAAAGCTCTCTTTAGAGCAGCTTTTGAAAAACAGTAGCACAAATAAGCAAGATAGAAGAATATAGGTGAAATTATATGAGAGATCAAATTTATTACCAGTTTATATAGTTTGAAAGAATATATTTATCTGCCTTATTTTAGAAATTATCTATTTCTCAAATATTTTAATGGGCATATTAAGAGCTTTGTGCTTTAGTTTTTCTTGAAATATAATTTGAGTGTATTTAGCAACTGGATAGAATTTATTGAGATTTTAATTTCTTGTAATAGAATGTAAAAGTAAAAAATAAAATTAAGTTATTAATTTGCTTTAAGAATAGAAATTGATTCATTATTTTAACAGGCGTAGAATTTATGCCTAAAATCAATTTATTTAACTTAATCATTTTTTATTTTCAGTTAAAATTAATTCATAATAAAGAGCCTTTTTCCTTTAGATGTACTCAATTCAGGGGATGTAAACGCAGATTTAAAGGAGTAAAACCCAAATTAAATAAGTATCTCTAATTAGGAATACTAGGAAATTAATCGATAGTCAATATAAGAATACATATTTGCAGAATCCACCAAAGGTGGCAACAATTGATATTTGTTCTTCAATTATTTTATATCTAACCTATATACTTAATTTTATAAAATAAAATTTTTCTCCTATTATAATTTGGGCATGTAGTTGCTTTTCTTATAAAAAAGTCATTCGTAAATTTCTTTCTTAATTTTTATCAAAATCCTCATTTGAGAATAAATAAAAGAAAAAGCATAAGATTAAACCACTCTATAAAGTGATCTAAATTTTAATGGAATAATTATTAAGTTAAAAATTTCATAAGATATAAAAAATGAAAAAAGTTGATTGCTTCAGTTGTAGTAATGAATTTTTCTATGAAAGTCCTGCAGTAAAATTCTCCTCATTACTGTATTTATGGAAAGGCCAGCAGTAATTATAGTTTCTCATTTGAGAACAGCAACTAGGATTTGCAGCCCTCGAAACTTAGAGCTGTCCATTAAACTATTTCTCAGATTCTTTCATTCGTTAGCTTATATAAATTTGGTGAGGCCAACGAAAATGCTGCTTCTTTTCTGAGTATAAGATATCTACTCCGCCCATAACTAACTTTTTTTTTAAAAAAAAAAACACAGAAAAAAAGAAAAGAATTGAAAATAATTCTTCTTAATTACTAAATTAAAAGATCTTTTCATAGAATAATCAGAAGTTTATATTAAGTAGCTCCAAAGATAATATAGGAATAATAAAAACTTTATGCGGAAAACTGCGGAAATAAAATTATAAAGTAAAAATCAATTTTTAAAATTTGGTAATGATTTAAAGAGGAATAAATATATTTTTAAATCTAAGATTTGCATAAGAGTGAGAGAATTTTATAACTGTAAACAAATTATTTTTGTCAAAATAAATTGCATTATATAAGAATATCTAAATATAGTTTTCTTAAATATATTACAATTATAAATTTTTTTATTTACAGAAAATATAAAATAGGGAATAAACTATTAATAATTCTAAACTGAATGAAAAACTTTATATTTATCAAACTCTATATTTAATATTTATCAAATGAAAAATCTGTTCTAACAAATAAAGAGAAAAGCTCTCAAAAATATGAAAAAGCAGGATTCTTTTGGACACCCTATTAGCTTGACCTACAAATCCTCTAGTTCTTATCAATTTATAAAATATTTTCTTTAAAATATTAATCAATCAGCTCTTGGAGGATTCTGCACTCTTTGCTCAAGTTTATTTTAAATTAAAAAGTTTTAAGTTTGAAAGATTAAATCTATGACCCCTTTTAATAGAACAAAAGCGGGATTGTCAGGTTTTCTAAAGATTAGCTGGCTATTGCACTTTACCTTTGCTTGTTGCGTTTATCACCCTTTTGAGACGATCTAGTTTTGTATTAAGTTGATTGGACCTTGTGTACTTAAAAGAGGGGTGGATTATGGTGGTCATGAAACACTGCAGAATGAGGTTTAAGTAGCACACTAGACTGATAAGAATGTTAGATTGTCTCTTGCTGATCTTCCTTACTGCTTAATTAAGGAGGGATGAGTCATATGGGCAACTATGCTTCTTGCAACTGGAATGCAATAATCTAATGCAGCGGAGCATCTGTGTTTACAGTCAAAACTATTTAATTATTTTCTCTAATTACTTCCCAAGAAAGATACTAGTTTTTAATAAGTACTCAAAAGCTGAATCTTGGTGCTCAGAGAGGTTCGCGGCGATGATGTCACACGATTAGTCTATGTATTCATTTAGATTTGTTTACCCTTAAGAATTTCTTAATTCCCCTTAATAAATTAAATTAAAAGATTAGCTATCATAGTATACTTCCTTCTGCAGATGATTTCTATATTTCGCAGAGAGAATAAAACTTATTGATTAATTTTAATTTAGAATCAAACTGTTCAGAATTAAATTTATTACATCAGTACCATAAGCTCAGATTTGTTAACTGAATTTCAACTCCAAAACTTTTGACATCGGCATTTAAAGCTCTTTTTTTAGTTTTAAATTTTTAAAAATTTTTTGAAAAAAAAAAATATACTTTAATTTTTTAAAAATTTTTATTTTTAAAAATTTTTAATTTAAAATAATTTAAAAATAAAAATACTTAAAATTTTTGTAACCCTTTTTTTTTTTAAACCTTAATAGAAAATTAAATGTCTTTTGCAGGAAAGGGAAAAATTTTTTTTATAGGGAAACCCTTAAAAAATTTTTAAATTACTAGAAAATTTTTTTTATTTGTTTTCAATTGTTTGGGGATACTTTTTAAATTTTTTGACTTTAGTTTTGCTTGGCTCTTTTAGGTTTTTTAATTTAATAATTTAAAATTTTAAATATTCCTGAATTTTAAATTTGTTTAAAAATTTTTTAAAAAATTTTAAAAAATTGGAAAATTAAATTCCTTTTTAAAAGTTAAAAACCTTAAACTCCTTTATTTATTTTAAAAAAAATTAAATTCCAAAAATTATTTAACCCCCCTTTAAAAAAAGTTCTTTATTTTTGGCGTTTAAAAAAACCTTTTTAAAAATTTTTTTAATTTAAAATTAATTTAACTTTATGAAAATTTAGGAAAATATTTTTAAAAAATCTAATTTTTTTAAAATAAAAAAAATTTTTTTGAAGAAGATATTTTCTTATGGAAAAATTTAGAGTCTTCCAAATTTATTGACAAAAGGTAAATTTTTAATTTTTTCAAAAAAATTTTTTTAAAAAATTAATTAAAAAGCAACAAATTAAATTTAACTTTTTTTTAAAAATGCCTGGGTTTTTATTTAAAAAAAATTTAAGATTATTTAAAATATTTTTTGGGTTAAAAAACCCGGTTTTTGAAAATTATTTAAAATTTTTTTTTTAAATTAAAAAATTTTTTAAATAATTTTTTTAAAAATTTAAAAAAAAAATTTATATTTTAATAGCAAAGGGAAAAGCCAAATTTTTAATAGAAGGGGAAACCCCAAAATTAAAAATAAATTATTTTTTAAGCTTTTGTTTGCTATGATGACAAATTTTGATTTCAAGATTTTATTCTATATTTAACTTAACAAATTTAAAAAAGATTCATTTATAAGAATTAAAAATGACCAATTATAAAACAAGAAAAAGACTTTAACAAAAAAGTAAAAAAGAATGAGATTATAAATTTATATATGTTTTAAGATTTTCTCAAAATTTTTAAAATTCTCCTTTTTAAAATTTTTAAAATAGTCAAAAAAAATTTTTTTTAAAAAAAATTTTTTAATTTCAAAAAACTTTATATTTTGGGAAAAATAATTTTCCGGAAAAAATTTGGGAAATTTTGAACCCCCAAAAAATTAAATAATTTGAACTAGTTGAATCTTAATTTTAATTTTTTATTACTCTTTAAAAGTAGACTATTAATTTAATATTTTATCCTAAATTAATTTTTTTTTTAAGATAGCAGGAACCCTAAACTCTTTGAAATCATCTAGTTTGCAGGTGATAGTTTCTCCTTGCAAATAGGAAACCTTGGATTAGCTTTATCCAAATCAAAATAAGAAGTGCAAAACTTTAGCAGAATCTAAATTAATGGCAGCTAAACTTTTTATTAAAAAAATAAGATTAGAAATTAGAAAAAAAGAGAGAAGATTTACTGTATCATTTGACACTTATCTGACATAGGAATACTTTGACTAATCTGATTTTGATCAACCTATTAAATCCACTTCATAATACTTCCCTACTTCCCTTGATAGTATAATGCAATTTTATAACTTTAAATTTCTTTTTTAGTTTTATATAAGCAAAATATTTTAATAAGAAAGGTAATTTTAATGTTGAAAACCGATTTAGTAATCTACCTGTTGAATTAGTAAAAATATAATTGTAGATTCTTTATAAATATGCTTTTAAGAATAGTCTTCATTTATCTAGGATTTTAAAGACATCTCTTGTTTGATTATTTTCCTATGAATCTCTTTTTAAAAAAATAACTTTTCGCGAGTAGTTTAGGCCTCTTGAATTTTGAATACTTTCTACATAACTTAGATGAGACAGCCACCATCCCAACATTTTACAACATTAATTTTACAAACATTATATTTATCCCCACAACTGAGGATAATATAAATTTTAAGATCTTTAATTCGGTGCTTCTTTTAATTTCAGACTTAATGACTAGCATTAAGATATGACGCGGCATGTTGACACAATTATATCAGCAGTTACTAATACGGGCGGGCTCATGAGTGTTTAAAAATATTTAAGAGTGTTATCTATGCAATTATCCAGCTCCTCATATTCAATATTTTAAATTCATTTACAGTTTTATTAAGTTTTGTTTGTGTTTTATCAATTAGATTAAAAATACCATAAGTTAGTTTATAAGTTTTTGCTTTTAAATTGATCAATATAGAATTTTCAGGAATTATAATTTCTCCATTCCATCTTAAAATATGATAAATTTTATTTTACATATCTAATATCCATCACAAGGAAGATCTTTTTAATTAGAAAGAGAAATTATCTTCAGAAATAAAATAACACTACAAGCAATTCAATTTCTCAAAACTTAACTCAACTAACCTAGTATATATTTAAAATAATTTGTTTTTATAAAATGGAGTACTCAGGAAAAATAATTAAAAAATTAAAAAATATCATTTGAGAGTCTATTAAATTATCTTCTAAACAAGAATTTAATTACTTCTTTTATAGATTAAGAGTAAAACGGCTTTGCTGTAAATCTTAAAATCCTAAGTTATGAATTGTCGGAGACTTATTCTAGCTGATTAAGCTTTCGAAAAATTATAAATTTTTCTAATTTAAAGTTATTTCTCCAGCATCTGTGCTATGAATATATTATAGATAATGGTTAAATGGAAAATATAAGGTCCTCAGAAAGGAAATTAACAGCAAGCAAAACAGTGGCATTTACTTTGCAGGCTTAAGATCTTTAGGATAATATTGGCTGAGTGAAAGACTTTAATGTAACGTTTAAATATTAATATTAATTTAATTAGAGATTAGAACTATTTGAAAAATATCTATAAAGCGCCCAACCTGTAATCTTTAATATCTTAATTTCAGTTAAATAAATTATATTAAGATTTTATTTTTATTATCCTCTTATTTCCCTGTTTAAAAATAAATTTTATCAGGAAATGAATCATTAGAACACTTTTAATCTGCTACTCACGAATTAAACATAAAGCAACCTAAAAGCAGCTTCAATTTTGAAAATATTTTGCAAAAATAAAAAATGCCAAGCGACCTCTCCAATCTAATTCAAGAAGGAGAAACATATTTGAAAGCCCTAGTTCCTCCTTCTATTTCAGCATTTAAAATGCTGAGAACCAAGATAAAGTTCAAAATATTTTTCTCCAATTTGCATTTAAATAAGATCAAGATTGTGTTTTGGAAGTTGACATTTTGCTGTTGTTTCAAAAGGAAGAGAAGAATCAGATTATAAGGATTAATTTAAGAATAATGGGAATAAAAATAATTGTAAAGCCAGGCTTTATGGAAGCTAAAAAGGGAGGAGAAAGTAACAATCTAATCGAAATTTTTTTTTAAAGGCTTAACTCAAAAACTATTCTACAAAAATAAAGTAAAAACAATTTGATTTCGTCATCTAATAATTCAAACTTTAACAACCATGGAAAATTCCTTTTTTGAAATATAGGAAATGAAGAAAAAAATGAAATAGAAATGAGAAAAAAAATCTAAGCCAACCCATTTTAAAAATATATTTAGAGCTTTGTGTAAAGCTATTTTATAAAATTAGTTCAGAAAGCTTAAAAAAATTTCTTAAAGATGTTTGCATTACTTCAATATATTTCTTTTAGATGTTATAAAACAAAACAGTTATAAATAGAATTATAAAAATATAATGCAATTGAGAAAAATATTAGAAGAACATATTTTCATATTTTCTTGAAATATAATTTTCCATATCTAAGCTTAATTATGAAATGTTTGAATAAATTAAGAATATCTGTATCTCATTTATGAATTTATTATGAAACAATAACTCCCCAAGCTTAAAAGTGGGCTAGAACTGACTTCTATTCTATAGTAAAATCGAAGAAATCACCTTCTTTTGAGCATAGTACTTCCTAAATACCAGAGAAATTATATCATTTAGAATATTATCTTTAATCTTCTTCCATATTTGAAAGAGAATGTTTTAGACATTGAAAAATATGAAAGACCGAAAAAGGGAAGCAATAAATCTCCTGATCTATTTCGAAAACTTAAATAAGGTAAAACGCCAATGAAGATTAAGCTCTCTTTAGAACAGGTTTTGAACAATTGCAGCACAAATAAACAAGATAGACGGGTATAGTGACGATTAATTGTAAAATAAAATATAAATTTAAACAGTTAATGACTTTAATTTTGAGATAAATTTAAAGGAATGTCATTAATATATTTCTTAGCCGATTATTGTATCGAAAATCTTTTAGACAGATAGAGTTAATTTAGGAACTATATACTTACTCTCTGTTTAAACCTTCTCTAATTTAATTTTTTCTATATTAAAAAGTCTATTACCTTTAGATATACTTTAGCATGCAAATGGATAGTAGTAGATAAGTTCAGATTTTTAAGAAATGAGCACCGACTTATTATAAGAGATTAATTAAAAAGACTCTTTAGACTTAGGACAACTATCTCAGTTAGAAGAATTTTTAAAATCCAGCTAAGATAACAATATTAATTGAACTTTAATAAAAGCTGTAGTTTGATTAAATTAATTCCTTTTTCCCAAATTCTAGGACTACAACTTTTAGTTTAATGCGAGCATTTATTTATAAATCAAGAGGGAATGAATAAAATAATTTTAAACTTCTTATTAAAAATATTTGCTTCATAATGAATAAAATATTAAAGTTAATATGCTTAAGTTAGATACTCTAATTATACACTGCTATGTTTAAACTATAATCTTTATTGAGAGAAAAAATATTAGAGATCTAATACCTGCTAATGCAAAATAAATAAAAAATAAAAGCAAGGCAATTTATAAAATGAATATTATATAAAGTTGGTCAAAATTTAAACTTTTTCAATCAATTTCATTCAAAACTGATTAGATTATTGACAATTACTGAACATAGAACAGAAAATTTATGTTTACAATTTTAAAATTATTAGAGTCTGAAATAATATAGAATAAAGGCTCAATTATAATTCTCTCTTTAAATTATAATTTTTTGCAAGAAATTGAGACAAGCCGTCCTTCAAGGTTTAGCCGTTTCTAAAAAGTGCTTTATCGAAAATTAAGGCACGCAGATTAGTTTGGCCATCCAATATCCTTAACTTACAAAGAATCCACCACTTACAAATTTTAAAAAAAATCCGTTTATTAAATTAATCTGTTATTGGAGGCCTACTCACTCTATTATCTAATTAATAAAATTGAAAATCAATTATCCAGGATTGGATTATTAATTTACTTCTTTGTCTAGTTAAAGGCTGTATTTAACAGAGAAAAATTAATTTTATTTTTTTTAAATAGTACATGACAACATAAACCAATTATCTTGACCTTGGTACTAATGACATTAAATGCCCTTTCCTAAATTAATTCACGTTATTTTTACAATAAATAAGTGCATAAAATCATTCTCATTTTAATATTATAGATTAGAATTGTCGGGGGGGCCTTTCCTCGACAGTAAAATTTTATAATGAAAAAAAGTAAGTAAAAAATGTGTTTATAGGATAATTTTCGTTCCTAAATCTGATTCTTCCAATTATAGAGGCCTATTCGAACATTCAAGGCCTCAAATTTTAATCCTAATTCACTCAGTTAGAGGTCTGCTGCACCTAATTAAAATCTATATTTTTAGCTATTTTTTCGCTATTGTAAATTAAATTTAAAGCGCTATTTTGAAATAGTGCACTATTTTTTGCTTACATAACATGATTCAGCTATAAGCCCCAAAGAAGTATAGCTAAAGACTTGCAGCATTAGAAGCTTAATTATGAATTAAATGTTTGATCCTATAAAAATGTTTCGCTCTTTAAAAATTGCACTTGAAGTTTATTTTACAATAGCGAAAAATTAGCAAAAAATATAGATTTTATTTAGGTCCAGCTGACCTATATGTGGCTAAATTAGGATTAAAATTTGAGGCCTTAGATGTTCGAATAGACCTCTATTATTGGAAGAATCAGATTCAGGAACGAAAACTACCCTACAAACATATTTTTTTCTTACCTTTTTCATTATAAAATTTTACTGTCGAGGAAAGGCCCCCCCCCGGATTGTCGTTAGTTAGGCAAGTCATTAATATAGTTAAAGTTCAATAGTAGACACAGAATGGATTTCAAGTCGGCATAACCAACCCGTATGAGAAAATTCAGCGCCTTTGATCCAACTCAGTTTTCCCTCCTAGCATTCCCTGAAGCTGGACCACATATACCAGATATGAACTTGATTCCGTTCTTGGAGAGTAGTCCCCTCAAATTATGACTAGAGCAATTTAAAAGGGCCGACCCTACCGATTGAAGACTACGAACAGCAGCTCTCGGCAGTCTTTATTCGCGTCGGATCTCTACACTCCGGCACCCAGGCAATGCTCGCCTATTAAGAGTTGGGGTTGAGAGAGTGCGGTGGATAAGATCGTGCAACACTGGCGCAAAAAAGACTGCGATGGTGGTGAGCAACAAAAGCAAGAAGGAGAGGAAAAGACAGCTTTCCAACGACACCGAACATAGCATTACTTCGATCAAGGCACTGAGAGAAACTGGTTACCTGAATCTTGAGCAGTTCTACCACTTCCTCCATCATTAGCATTATGACATTCCACTGCTCTCGACGTTTGGGCTGAGAAAGATCTATATGCGCAACGGGGTCAAGTACAGAGTAGCGGTGCACTCAACAATATCGAGCGGCTCCGGGCCTTCTTGAAGCAGGAGCGGAGGCGTCTTACTATCACAGTGTTAGTAAGAGCAGACAATTTCGCCCCTCCTGAGCACATACTTAATAATTTAAGCACTTCCGCAATTACTTTCGATTTTAATATATTAGAATAAACTTTACCTCAAATAGCTTACAAAATAACATAATTAAATGAATAAAATTTAAGAAACTTAAGTTTTTAATTACATTTAACATTTCAAGGGAAAACTTCGATATTGCATTCGGGTTTTATAGCAACAGTAACGGCACTTATGATGAGAAATATAATGAATACTTTTCAGTTTAGTTCGTAAAATATGAAGGGGCATATGATGGAATTAAATTTTTCCCAACTTTCACAAACATAACCACTTAGTTTTGTGATGGAAGTAGATTCAAGAGTACTTTAGTTAACAAAGTTGGAATTGAAAATCCAACTGAGTAATTAAAAATTAATACGCTGTAAATTTGATTAAATTATAAAAACAGTTTAGGATTTTAGAGTATTCATCTGCCCCAAAGTACTAAAATAAAGTGTTAAAATTCAGGAAGCACACGACCGGCATTAAGCATCGCCCTTTCCCTGAAGGCTCTCTGGTTTGTTACTCCGTTGGCTGGTGAGTGAATGCTTAAAAGAGGCAAGGGATAATGGCAGCTGAAGCCCTGGGGAAGGTGGTCGCAGCAGCTCACTGGAGAGATAATCAAATGTGAGTGGTCTCCCACTCACCCTAATTATCCTTGTAGGCGTGGAGGGAAGAGATCTATGGGCAAACACTCAGTCATGCAGTTGGACAGCGACTGGCTATCGGTCGGATGCTGCCTGATTTTATTCTCCTTTTAGGTGTTTTTGGACGGTATGCAGAAGCTGGGGGCTTCTGCTCGGAGTGTGAGGTGGCGGAGTTGCCTCTTGTTTAATATCCCTAATCGTCTGGTAGGCAACGACGTCACGGCTTCGGCCGTGACGTATTAGCTTATCTTATATATGCCGGGGGCTCTTTAATTCCCTTAATTATCATCTGCCCCAAACAAGATTTTA